>CM063508.1:2824521-2847021 GCA_032207245.1 Pardosa pseudoannulata | reverse complement strand
AATTTTACAACATCGATTGGAAGTACCCAGTCTAAAATTATAGATCATGAGTAACTGCAATTATAATTTATTATTATATGTTCTATGAAATTGAGGGAAAGGTAAGAGCCACAAAGAGTTTGAGAAAGTTATTGACTTACAGTTTCGAAAATGTATTTAAATACAAAATTTAATTACAAATTTATTTAGTTGTACAATTTATTTACAGAAATAAATTTATATCATTATTTTTTTATTATAATACTTTTACCAGATATTTATTTTTAAATGATTTTTGTTGATTTTAATATCATTCATTTGTGTATTTATTTTTTAATTTAATATATTTTATTGAGGTTTAACATATATTTATCATATTTGTATATTTATATTCTAAATTCATTAACATGTTAGGTTTAAGGTAATGTATGTCCGTTTATAATAATCGAAGTTTTCCCCAAATATTAATAGTGTTATATTAATCTAAAAGGAATTGAATGGGATAATGGATGACCATACGTAGTTAAATTTATATTGGTTTGGTTTGGAGCGCTACGGTCTACTTTTTTGCAACACGAGGGCTAATGAGACCGGGACCTACTAATTAAAGCCGATTCCGAACGGTTACGAACATCCATGCCATAATGGGATGTGAACCCATGAACTCCGGTACCGAAGGTCAGCACCCTAACCATTCGGCCGTCGTTCGGCTAAATTTATATTGGAATTGTTCGATAAAACCTGAGTGAAATCGATCAAATATTAAGTTTATAAAAGTACCATATTTTTAGTATGTAAAGTGCAATCTGCTTTTCACAAGAAAAAATGAAAGCGCACATAATACAAGGGTTGGAACTTTAATAGTGGCAACACTGCTGTAAAAAGGCTACGTAACAAAACCAAAGAATATCGCTTATACCACACGTGAGTTACATACCTACCTTACCTCTCAGAAAAATAAAGTCCTTCTTACATGATGCGCATGGGGAGCGGCGCGAAGAACTGATCTTTGTATTAGCCTACACTCTAAAGTATTGTCAGAATGTTTTCAAAATAAGAACATCGAAGTTGGCAAAAAATTCAATGTGTCAAAGTTCGTACAACAGGACAGTGTCATCTACGGCTTTATCATCCACCTTACTCTCCAGGTCTAAGCTCTCTGGCTTTGTCTTCATTACTAAGATGAAGGAACCACCTCCTGGAATTCGCTTCAGAACTGTTCCAGAGATTCTTGTATCAATAGACCGGTGCATTCGAACTATCAATAGAACAGGTGCTGCTACAGGTGTTCTGTGACATCCACATCTTTGGAAACGGGTTATACACAATGCGTGCGACTATATTGAAGGACTGTAAAATATGGTGACATGAATAACTTTTGTATTCCATGTAAATAAATATTTGCCACTATTAAAGCTCCAACCGTCTTATTTACCAAAGTTACTCGGACCAGATATATTTTAAGCCCTTTCCCTCCATACTTAATGTTGAGGGAAGAGTTAAGTTACAGTCCAAGCGATTCATGGGGACTGAAATTGAAGACATCATACACCACCTCTTTTCTGTGAAGTGTTATGTGAGGGAATGTTTCCAGTGGATTCCGTTATAGGCCCAAAATCAGATATTTACATGATTTTCAGGAGAGACCTAGTGTAAAATCAGTACCAATGCTACAAGTGTTCTCCGAACAGGATTATCTCCTCAACATTTCCAAAAAATTAAACTCGATTTTGAATATATTTGTCTCCTTTGGCTCCTGTGTGAAATCCAATAAGTTATGCACATGCCTTATTTAAATCTGCCTTATCCCCATGCTTTATTTTGTTTATATATCAAAGTGATATTAGGTTACCATACATATGTTTACGAATCCACCCACGTACTTTTTAATCTACCTCTAAGTTTTATGTTTGTTTTTTCCGGTAACTTCCTATTGGAAATAAACATATATCAGGAATTTTATTTCAGATATTCTATCTTTATTCCATGAGTGCTTTGTGACAACGAAACAACAATATCTGGAAATGAAGTGTTGACTTAGTAAGAAGTACGGTATGTAACATAAATTGGAAACCCTGTGATATTAGAAAATATGCCTACCTATGGTTTGACCGTTTTGACTAAAATTCAGGAGATTGTGCATTAACATTTTCAGATAGTTTCAGGAGTTTTCGGTTTCAGGTAGACATCAGAGGATTTATAATGTTTAACATCACAAACTCCATATGCTGATAATCACCCATTTATACCAGTATGGTATACAGAATATTATCCATGGTTATATTAGTGTTAGCTCTTTGTTCATTAACCCTCTAAGCGGTTTGCACGTACAATTCCGCCAAACCGATGATGTCTTCAAAGCGGTTGTCACGTACAACTTCCAAAAACGTTCGACCTCCAAAAACGTTCCGAAAACGGATGTATTGTACATTTCTGTCAGTGTTTTCCACTATGGAGTTTTGAGGTAGGAGGCTCAGGTCGATTATTTAGAAACTGCACCCCTACTCCCTGAGGCACAAAGACGCTGATAGCTTTTCATGGCTTTGTAAATCTCTATTTCGAAGTATTTCGTTTGCGGTAACAGATGTATCTCTAATTGCACCACTTAATTATCTTGGAGAACTTTCGTAAAAATATAAATAAGTCTTTCAAAGAATATTTTTATTTGTACTTTTAGAATCCATTATTTCTTATGGGATGATCTTCGAGACTCGACGAGCTTTATGTGTATTAAAAATTAACAATCTACAATGTCTATTTATATATCTATTTATAACCGGAAGTAAAGGGACAATAACGAGGGTGGGTTTCCCGAATTCCAATCTAGTCGACAAAGGGTGAAGTAAAATATCATAGAACGCTTTGGTCACTGACACAATAAAACTTTAGCGTATTTTTGGAGACTTTTTTTTTCCTCGGTGTGTTCCACTGGGAGGGTTAACAAATTTCCTTGGGTTTTCTGTGGTTATATATTACATCATTATTTAATTGCAAGATACAAAATAGAAGTTTATAATAGATGTTTTTGATTTTAACTCTCACAATCTGCTACTGCCAATCTTTCATTAGATGAAATTAGTCCAAACATAAACTTCATATTTTTTACTCTTCAAAATGGATAATACAAAGAATTCTATATTTTATATCCTCTGGACTGTTTTAGAAAAATAATTTCTGCAACGTGTGGAAAGATAAAGACGAGATCTTATCGTGCTGTATTATTTAAGTTGGACGTAATTCATTTTTCAAAATATAATGAGAAACGCTCTTCAAGTATTAAATATAATGTTCAAAATTAAATAGTGTTGCCAGCAGGGCTATATAAAACAAGCACAAAGGGAAATAAATATAGATACAGCAATACTTTCAGTATTGCTGTATTATTTAATTTTCTGTCTTAAAAGCCTTTTTAGAAAATGGGTATACAATGTTATTACACAAAGCAGTAAACAATGTTACATATATAATGCACATTTGGGAGTTTTGGATTCAAGTTTTTCAAGAAACTGATTGCGCTATATACATATACCTGTAAATGCAGCATTTAAAAATATTAAACTTTTATGAATTTACAGTTTTAAACATATTTTAACGCAGTTATTTTAGGTACAATACCATACATATGTGAAAAATGCTTCATAACTCAGTTAATACACTCATGTCCATAAATTAATGATAATGAAGTTCAGGCAATGAAAGAGACAAAAGCAAAACAAATTTGACTTATTTGTAAAGTATATTTATTAAACAAAAGGTAAAGAGCAAAAAAGATGCTATATGTTTGACATAATTAATATAAATTGCGATTTTTACTCCCTGGAGCAAATTTAAAAAAAGAACCTATTTACAGAAAACAGTATAACATGGTTAGTATGATGGTTAATACGGAGTATGTCTCCCGGACGATGCAATACAAGCGTTACAACGCCTACGCATGCTGAGTATCAGATTATCAATCTGATCTTGGGGAAAATTACACCACTCATCAAGCAATGCCCTCCGAAGTTCCGATAGACAGTTGGGAGGGGATTGACGGGCTGCAATTCATCGGCCAAGCATGTCCACACATGCTCTATTGGATTCAAGTTCGGTGAGTATGCTGGCCAATCCATACGGGTGATATCCTCCGATTGAAGACATTCGTCTACAATGTTTGCATGGTTAGGTCGGGCGTTGTAATCCATATACAGAAATTCAGGACCCATGGCGCCCCGAAACAAACGTACATGTTGTTCCAGAATGACATCCCGATAGATGTGGCCTGTCATCGTTACACTCTGAACATGCAGGTCAGTTCTGGAACCAAGAATAATTCCTCCCCAAACGAGCCATCCTGCACCACCGTAACGGTGTCGTTCAATGGTGTTCTCTTGGTGGTAACGGGTACCTGGCGCTCTCCATATGAAAGTCCGGCGAGAATCAGAATGTAAACTGAACCTGGACTCGTCGGAAAACATCACACAAGACCACTGTTGCGGTGTCCACAATGCATGCTCTCTAGCCCAGCATAATCGCAGGCGACAGTGAGTTTCGGTAAGGGGAACACATCAAATCATCCAATAATGATAATGCATTATAAGTTAGTATTACATAAAATATGTAGGGTACTAAAATCTGCAGAAAAACACAAATTGATTAAATGAAAAATAAATGTAAATGTGAATAATATAAATGATGTTGTATCATAATATACAGCAAACAGATGCTTTTAACTCTTTTTTATTTAAGTTTGAAATGAATACTGGCATTTAGTATGTAAATTTGTAAATAGTTTATGTTATCAATGCACAGCTTAAGTATTACAGGTTTTTGTTGTAAAGTGTAACAATTTTAACATATGTATATTTTACCCCTGTAAAGTACTTCACTATTTATAAAAGGATAACTGTATAACAAATATTTTATTGAAGAATATTTAAAAAAAAGAAAGTTAAAAATCAATCCACGTAATTTTAAACATTTAAAAATCATGAAGTATTAATGAGTGAATTATTATAGGAAGAAATATCGTTTAAACAAAGTATTCAGTGTAACAATTGTGACATATTATGTATATTTTACCAGTGTAAAATGCTTCATATTTAATAAAAGTATAACTGTATAACAAGCGTTTTATTGAAAAATATTTAAAAAAATTGAAGACAGTTAAAAAACAATGCATTTAATTTTAAACGTTTAAAAATTATGAAGTTTTAAAGAGTGAATTATTCTACGAAGAAATATCGTTTAAACCAAGTATTGAGTGTAACAATTGCGACATATTATGTATATTTTACCCCTGTAAAATGCTTCACGTTTAATAAAAGGATAACAGTATAAAGAGCATTTTATTGAACAATATTTAAAAAAATTGAAGACAGTTAAAAAACAATGCATGTAATTTTAAACTTTTAAAAATTATGAAGTTTTAAAGAGCGAATTATTCTACGAAGAAATATCGTTTAAACAAAGTATTCAGTGTAACAATTGTAACATATTATGTATATTTTACCCCTGTAAAACACTTCATTTAATAAAAGGATAACTCTATAACAAGCATTTTATTGAACAGTATTTTAAAAAAATTGAAGAAAGTTTAAAAACAATGCATTTAATTTTAAACGTTCAAAAATTATGAAGTTTTATTGAGTGAATTATTCTACGAAGTAATATCGTTTAAACAAAGTATTCAGTCAATAACACTTTGCTTGATTCTAAAAATATTCTAAAATATTTGCTTTTATAGAGCATTTTTTCTCTTATTTTCCATCTGAATCTGCCGATTTGAAAATTCTTCCTTTCCGTAAATAGTTGAAGACATTTCTATGAAATTTTCATTCAAAAATTATGCGCCAATTTCCTTTTTCTCCAGAGAATATAAAAACGTCTTCTTCAGTATTTATTCGCTTCTCGAGAAATTTATATACCACCCAAACAGATTGGGTATTATTTTAACTCACTTGAATAGTCCTTCTATTGTTTATAGTTCTGAGACTATTCCTAGAAGCAATTTTCTTTGAGGAAGTATTTGATTGCGCGTAAATGTCGAAATCTGATACCTCAAACTGAGCCTTTCTCTATCATTTGCATGCTTTTTTGGACTGACAAACGCCATTTTTCGAATTTGATATTCAGAGGAAATTTTTATGGCATCATTTACGATTTAAAATATTTAAGTATTTCACATGCCAGTGTTATGTTTTCTTCAGATTTATGGACATATTAAAAGATATATGCACAAAAAGGGATGTTAGAAGATTCAGCTTTGTTATACTATAAAAAAATCAATATTCAATAAGTGTTTTTCAATAGTATGATCAGTAAAAGGCTGAAGATCTATCTATTAAGTAACTCTATCAATAATTATAATTTTATTTTCCTTTTATTATAGTTATTTTTTAATATATTATATTACAAAAAAATGAAGTATTGTAATGACAATAAATTTCATAGTTTAAATTTCTAAACATATCTAAACAATTTTTTTTAATGATTATCTGAATGTTTAATATTTTAAGCATTACGTCTGTATGTACATACAAGTAAACTTTAATTCTGAAGCGCTAAACATGTATTTATACAATTTGGGGGCAAGTCATATACAGCTTTCTCTTAACATGTGTACACATGTATCTTACATAAATCAAAATCTATTTGCTGCAGAATTAGAAAATTTCTATGCAAGAATGTAGAATTTCTACACTATCTACCAATAAGTATTTGGTTACCTTTGATAGAAAAGAAAAACTAACTTTATTCAAAATCAATAGTTGGTAGAGCCTCCACGAGAGACAATTACAGCGGCTTGGAGTAGACATACAATTTCCTTCACCGATTTTGGACGGGTAGTGCACCCCTTAATTCGGCGATCCATCTCGTCCCAGAGGTTCTCGATAGGGTTCAGGTCTGGGCTATGGGAAGGCCACCGCTCACCTTCCACTTCTTAAACACATATGCCACTGTCGATTTTGGGTACTTCAGATCACTAGATATGTCCCATAAGTATCGGCTACATTTGTGATACCCGATAATTATACCTTTCACGAAATCAGAGAGCTCCTAACAGCGTAGCATCTTGCATGCGACTAACGTCGATGCTGTTTCCTACATGATGTATACCGGCCGTGACGTACCTCAGGACCACAGATAACTTTATTTGCATAGGTGTCCAAATAATTATTGGTAGACAATGTAGTTATTTATCTTCCTTTTGGATTGCATTCAAAACTATGAATAGCAAAAATTTCAATATAACGAGTAATTACGCTGTGAGGCTAAACTGAATAACTGTTAATCTTCAAAGGTTGAAATCCTGTATATAAGACTGTGATAACATCTAGTTTCACTCCTCCACTTTCGACTGCAGTCTTAAATATATATAAATGAAATTTTCAGTAACATATATATGAAAGTTGTAAAGGCATCACTAAAAAGCAATGAGCCGTATTATGTCGAAATTTTGTATAAAACACTATTATAAAATCCTGATGCCTTTCTCCTGCTTTGATTTGCAATATGAATTCTGTATATAAAAATTTCAATATACTGTGAAATAACCTACGATGTATTAAAATATTTTATTAATTCTAAAATACTATAAGCCGTAAAATGGTGAAATTTTATATTTACAAAAAACGATCTATAAAATAATAGGAGTACAAGAATGTGATATGTTGTCGACATCAGATTTATTTTTCATACATTTTATAGGCAATTTCGATTTAACACATTTAGTGCATTGCTTTGGCACAGTACGATGAATATATGTTACGATATATAGTTGTTGCTGCTTAAAGCCCATACCAAACCTACGAATATGAACCTAAGCACTGGGAAGTAAGCCACCAATTTTCAGAAACAAAATTATTTCTCTACTAATTATGCAATTTCAAAACTATTAAGTTTCTAATCAAATAATAACTATAATAATTAGGTTTGATTAAAAAATATACATGTTTTTATCAAGAGGTATGCTACCAGACCCTTATCTTGAAATAGGTTGTTATAAATTTTAAACAGCATAGAATTTTCGTTACTTGTGATCTAATATTACTAATGATAGCAATATAATTCTTAAATATAAAACGATGGTGCTAAGAATATTTATTAAATCCCGGTTCCTTTCTAAACACGAAGCTTTTAATTTACAAAAGCCTAATCAGGTCTGCCTTGACTTATTCTTCAGAAACTCAGACACTAACGAAATTGGAGAAATATGGAATCGAATTTTTTAAATTAAAGATTCTGTAGTGTAGATTTGGTGATATATTGGAAAGAATTTTTGGAAAATTAGATTCAATTTTAAACAGTATAGGACATAACAATATATTCAATTTTAAACATATATAAACAACTTAGAATTATTAAATACATAAAAATAGTTAGATTGAACTTGATGGTCCACGTGTAGACGAATGACCACCAATACCTGATGGAAACACAATGAATAAGGCATTGCTTCTTAAACCCACTTAAACGGAAAGGCGGAAAAGACCTCGCTTGAGTTAGACTCATTTGGTAGAATCTGAGTTTCAAACAAAATAAAGAACTCAAGATCAAAGATCAATCAGATGGTGGTATGGAAAAATCCTCAGGATAAAGCACTGGCCTTAATTTTCCTGTATAACCATCTTTGCTAATGAGGAGGCGGAAAAGCAAAATTTACTTTGATAATAAAATTGTTCTTCACATTTAAATATAGTGGAATATTGTATCAGCATGTTTTATCGGTTGTTGTCCTTTTGAATAATTCTGACTTCCCATAAATATTCAAAATCATTTCTGTTGAATTTCCATCTAAAAATATGTCTAATTTTTATTATGAGTCTACAAAAATGCCCCAAACTATATTTATTCGAATCGTTTTCTGGAAAAATTTATAAAGAACCCGAATGGATTGGGTATTATTTTAACTCACATAAACTGCTCCTCTGTTGTTTTTCATTTTTGAGTCTATTCCAAAAAGCAATTTTCTTTGAGAATGTATTTGATTATGGGTAAATGTTGAAATCCGATATCTTGAATTGAGCATTTTGTGTATTGAGCGTGGTTTTTTTTTTTTTTTTTTTTGGGGAGGGGAAGCTGACAAATGTCATTTTTATTTAATTTGGTATTACGAGAATAATCTTTTTGACATCATTTAGGATTTCAAATTCTAAGTATTTCGCACAGTCATTATATAAACTGTTTTCTTTTTTGTTCATGGACACATCAATTGTTTAAAAGTATGCACTAAAATATATGTTGGAAGAAGAAGCGTTGTTAATTTGTTATATAGAGAAATAATTACTCTTTAAAAAGTGTTGTTATAATGTCATAATTAGTATAAAACTGAGAATCAAGGTAATAATTCCTTTGAAGAATATTATTTTTTTCTATACATCCTATATCAGATTTAAACGTTTTATTTTGGACATTGTGTTGAAGCAGCAAAATCAATTTTTGGTACTCAGACTGTAGTAGATCAGTCAACAAAGACATCAATCTTATGCCGAAAAGTTGTAAATTTAAGATCCCAGCTGTCAAAAGATCCTCCGCGTTACGTTTAATTGTAAAACCTGAGTTTCATCGTATCAGTTTTTTTCAAACAAAGTATTATTTCAGCTTTGTAGCTGATCGTCTCTCTTGTTATCAAGTTTGGACAAGATTGATCTTAATTTATAGATTTAGATTTAGTGGTGTCAAAGAGAGTTGGTAGTCATGTAACCATGTAATGCCCAAGGTGGTGTATGGCGTTATCCAAATAAAAGTTCAATGACGGAATTAATTATATGTCTTCAACTGTTACTGTCAAATGTTTTTTTCTGCGTTACCGAGCTTCAACGTAAGGGGAAGAGGATAGTTTCTTCTTGGTGTTTACAATAGAGTTACTGTCCACTTTAATCGTCTTGTTCGATAAAGGTGACTGGGGACCATAAAATATGTTCGTGGTCACAATTTCCCCCAAATTCTCAATTAATACCTTTGGGGGTTGGAGGCCAAATCTATGGGACTTCTGCTTGGTCTCTGCTTCAAAATTTTGAGGACCCCTTCGAGCAAAATTTTTCTTTCACCTTAACGGTGCTCATTAAAACGAATGTCGCACCCCTCCGCCTTGAATCTGAGGCTAAATCGGGCTTGGTTTGACCAAGTGGCATATGATAACAAAAATCTTTTATCAGAGGATCCCACGGACATCTGCAATCAAGCCTCTAATGGGGAAGGATATTTTTTCCGGTGGTTTTGGCTATTTTTTTCATTCAGAGATCACAGCTATGGAGGTCTAATGTGGGATCCAAAGGTTTAAGAACTTCACCTTATTTAAATGTGATATTTTTAGAACATGGTGCCACAGAAAATGTTACTATAAAAGCTCGACACTAATAAAGTATCGAAAATGCCCAATGAACTTCGAAAAACAGGAGAATAACTCCTATTGCGCAGTGTTTAGCTTTTATTTATTATAAAGAGTAATAGTAAATAATATTTGTATTATAGATATAGAATATAATAAAATAGTTATAGAAATAGAATAGAATAGTTATAAAAATTTTAAGTTTTATATCAAAAGGTAATTTGTAGAAACTTAGACTGTCTAAAATAAAGAAATGAATTGATAGGTATTCATGTGGATTGCATTTATCTTGTTAAGGAATTTATTTAAAAAAAATTTTTTGGAGAAATTTAAATTAAAAAAAAAAAGATTTTATGTGACTACAGGACAACTCTGGTATAGAGCAAAATAATGAATACTGACAATATTTGAAACTGATTTATGTTGAAAGAAAAAAAAATTCCTGCGATTAATTTGCAACTAAACGCAGAAACAGCGACCTAGTAAAATGCAAGTAGAAGTATATGTTTCTGACAAAATTTCAAAAATGCCAAGATTTTTCTTTATAAAATGCATGATATCATATCAATGGTGATCCCAAAAGAGAAATGCAATGGTTTTAGATATTTAGATGTCTAGGAAGTGAGCTTATAAATATACATAGATTTAGATTTAGCATCGTCTCATGAGGGAATGTGTTTTTCGAAACAAATAACATAAGTTTAATATTAAATAAATGGAGAACGACAGTAGTACATTATTCTGAATACATTTTCCCCTTAAAATGCTAGCATTGTATTTTGCCAAAATGCGGATAAAAACACATAATAAAATAATATAAAAATCGTAAGATTTCATTATTCATTATAATAACTGATTGCTGTTTATGCAAATTTTGCTTGAGGCTGAAAAAACAACTACAATTTTTCGGGAAGCATTATGGGCGGATAGATTATACATAAATTTAAGAGACATTGTTGTAAAGTATATCTTCGAGTCAGAAATTTGTGGGTAATTTTAAAAGATGACTAAACTAATTTTTTGTATCAATAAGAAAATTCAAGAAAGCTATTTGCATTTCTATAACTATAAATTCATTTAAATAATATTCTACTTTTATTGGTGTGGAACATAAATTTGTTTTAAATACAGATCACATAAAAACTTCTTTTTCGATTCAGAATTTATATTTAAAATTTAACGTTTCCGAAATCGTCAACTATTCTTAAAGATGTAGCACACAAATTCTATTTTTTATATCAAAGGTAATGTCTCCAAATTTAAATTTTATTTTGATGGAAACAGAAATGAAAATAAATGATAGGTGTTTTTTAATATGGTTGCGGATTTTCAATTAGATGAAAAATATTTGAAAATGAAACTTTTAGAAGACTACCGTACAAAGAAATGTATTATCTATATTATCATATTTTCTTTATATATTTACCTAACTACAGTGGCTAAATAGGTATGTGTCTGCATTTCTGTAGTAACTTAATTTAAAAAGCAGAAAATAACGTCAACTTCAAACTTCAGATGACCTTTAGGAATTGATAGATATTATAGCATCACACATGCTACTTAAATTGTATTTGATTTTAATATGCATTTGTCTTTATTGAGAGAAGTTTAAATTATATATTTTATACCAATACCTTTATTTCTCTTGCTGCGTTGAAGTCAGTCAAAAGAGATGGGAGTGAGATATAATTATATTCTGAAATGTCTGACTTTTCCCACGCATATTGGACTCAGAATTTGAAATTTTTATCACGTTGGTCTTGTCTGTTATATTTTTAGGAGGATCTTTAGTTGCTGTCCTTTTGTAACTGGTGGAGTATTATCCTCTCTTTTCTTCGTTGCAATGTTCACCACTGTGATATCAGTTGGGGGTGAGCAGAGGTAGTGATTGATTTAGAAGAGGACATGGATTGAGAGAGAAGAGTTTGGGTTATCGGAGTGAGGATGAGTTCACACAAATAATGTAAATAGATATGAAACTGTTTTTCATTTTTAAGAGGATTTTCCTCGTAGATTGTAGTCATCATAGAGTTAAGTAAAAAACCTTGTTCGCTACTAAAATAATTACCACTCTAGATCTATGACTTTATAACATGTTTCCAACAAATTTTGATAATTAACACATTAAAGGTGGGAAACGTAGTACTACGATTTATCTCGACTGCACCTTAAAGGCGAGAGTCGTAGTAATACAATTTATCTTGACTGTAGCTTAAAGGCGGGAGTCGTAGTAATACAATTGCGCAATCCATGCGCCACTTTTCATTTGTATTTAGTACGTTTTGTATTTTGAAACTGTTCCGTTGTTCAAATTCTACTTACAATAAATTTTGAAATCCTTCAATAAGGTTTCACCCGAAAATAAAGATACATATGCAGATAATTTGTCTCTCGTTAATTGCAATAAAAAAATAGTTGGAAATTTTAAGTGACGATAATGATAGTGATAGTTCTATATGACCTTTAAGAAGGACTGGAGTTTTTCCACTGCCGATTAGCGATGGTGAAAGGGGAAATGATGATCAAGAAGTAATTATACATCTGAAGTCAACATTCCACCTACCATAGCACCGTTTTTGGATCGTTTTGGACTCCGCGATATAAATTGATCCGCCTGGACGTCTTCGCTTGACATCAAACAGCACAAATTAATGCGTATACAAAATAAAGGTAAAAATATATATGCCCAATGAAACTGCATAGTTTGTGCAGCACATAAAAAAAGAAAGTTGATTAGCTTCAAATGCGAGTTTTGCAATGCACCTCTTCACCGTGGCATTAATCACACTCATAAAAAATACTAGATTCCTCTCATAAATATATACTTTTAAACATATTTTGTAATTATTGGTTTAGTTTTTTAATACTCTTGTAGTATTAAGAGTTTAAATAAACGTTTTAAGTCTAAATTTATGATTACTCAAAATATCGCCCACTCTACGACGAAAAAACGAGGCGGGGCGATCGCTGTGTTACTACATACTTTCGTCAAGATCCCCGCCTTCAATGTGTTACGAATTTAATGTGTTAAGGTCCGAATACTGTTTTTATATATATTTCATTATGATATTGGAACATTTGTGCGTTATGTATTTGGAAATCGGAATTAGAACTATCAATCAATTCCGAGAACACACAGGTCTTGGGGAGAAGTTTCATTCCATAAAATTATTTACATTTAGTTTCAAGTACATGAAAATACTCTAACCAAACTGTAATATTTATATTTTGAAAACGACCAACAGTAATAATTATAAGATTTGGAAACATAATAGTTAAAAAAACCTAGTTGTATAATTAATAATGTAACAGTAACGGTTGAAAAAAAAATTAACGTTAGACTAACAGATAACAATTAGATTAACCTAAAGTAACCGCATTTGTCTTTTACTGTTCCCGTCCAAAATAAGAAACGTATATAGTGTTAATTTAAATATAATAGCATTTTTAAGAAATTTCAACTTTATGTTATATAAAAAAATAATATATGTATATTTAGATGCCCTTAATCTCAAAAAACTTTTAAAATATTTATAACCTAATTTATTTTATATAAAACTGAATTTAAATATAATTTATTTCTTTTGTGAACATCGTATTGTAAACGAGCAAATCATTTTGTTTTATAACATATTAAAGCTAATATTTTTAACTTTCAATTTATTAGCAATTTGTAAGTTTTTTTTATGTAAACATGTAACGTTTTAGTAAATGTAAACATTTTTGCTTTAGAATTACCTCATATCAGGTATTTCTAAAACCAATATGTTACTTGAACAAAACAGATACCCTATTTCAATTTGGAATAAAAATTTAGATTCTGAAATACATATTTCTTCCGGTATTTTACTGCTGAGTTCCAAATCTTTTTTTATTTAGTATATATTTATGTTATTTTAAGAATGTATTAATAAGCTAAAGGATTTTTTAAAGATTAAATATTAAACAAATTGTAAAAAAATCATTCTGATATCCTTCTGATAGTAGAAAAAGATTTTTTTTACAGGAATCAAATAAAGGCTATTAATATAAGATATTATGTGCCGAAATGCGCTATGCGTAACTTACAAATCTGAAAAAATTAATTGTGACAACATTTTATTCATTAATCATAAAATAAAGTCTCCATACAAGGAGGTAAAATTTATCTAATGCTCTATTAAAATTTGAAGTAAATAAATTAGAAAAGAAAGATATTTTAACTGCCTACTACCAAATTATATTAAATCTTAAGACACTGATGAGAATTTGATATGATTTCTTGAGCATGAAAAATACCGTAAAAAGACTGTATATTTGACACGAATTCTAGTATTAATGTCACTTAACACTATTTTTGTAAGTTATGGATAACCTGATATTTGAAAACTCGTATCTTTGAATCCGAAATGCAAATTTCTTAGAGATTTAGTAGGACAAGTCTCTTTGATGCTAAAATATGCTAATCGATGGAAGAATTCTGTTTCACTGTTATATAGAACTTATCAGTTTATCAGTGACTGACATTAGTCATACTGTCAAGAAACTGTTCTTATTCAAATATTTTGTTTAAATTCATGAATTCTTTCTTATGCATAAAGAGGTTTTTCTCAATTAAGGGGGTCCGCGAAATATAAATCTAAAAAAATCCCATATTCATTTTTTTAATTATTTTTTTTTTAATTTGAGCCAAAGTAAATGCAGGTAAAAATGAACTAAAACAACCACATTTTTCTTCCTTAATTATGCGAGGATATACTTTCTTTTTACCTTTCTAATGTTATTGTACACCCCTACATCTAGAGTGAAAATCGTTCATATATAAGTATAAATATGGTATACATATATATATATATATATATATATATATAATAAAATTTCATATACAGTAAATTTTACAGTTATTTAGCTTTAATTTAGTTTTAATCTTCATAGAATTTAAAATAGTACAGAATAGTATTTCTTAACGACGAGTACTGGATTCTTTATGCCCTATTATCTCAGAATGATTTTTCTAAAATTTGTCTATTTCGTATTCAAATAATTCGATATATATTTTAACTACTTAATGTGAAATATTATACAAATATTTTTTATATATTTTCTTATTTTTGTATATTTATTTTGTATAATTTCATTTGTATTTGAATTAACAGTAATAGTTTTTTTTAATTTTTTCTAATACTTAAAATAAATAAATCCAATAAAACTGCAAAATTTTACTATATGAATAGTTAAATATTTTCAATTAGTATATTTACAAATAGTGAAGAGAAATTAATTTATAATATTTATCTTATAAACAAATTATGTATTAAAAGATATTTAATTCATTCTTTTTATTAAATTCTATAAAAATTCAAATTTTAAATTTGCAATTTTTATTCCAAAAATGAAAATTTAGTAAAATCATATGCGTATTAATATTTGTATAACACCTGTAGTACATACTTAAAAATATTCTAAAACGATTATATATATATATTTAAATGCTCTACTCCAAAGCCCCCTACAGTCATATGGATTTTACTTATGATAGTCCTACAATAATATCAAAGTTTATTCAATAGGATAATGTTATATTTCTATACAAATCATGTACAAGATTATAGAATTTCTTCCTGATTAAAGTATATAATTCCGTTTAAATATTTATTTATAGATATTTTTAGAAGCTACACTATGTCTTATAAAATGGTTTTAATTAAAGCCATAAAGAATCAGTTGCGAATGGAAATACGAACTGCACTAATACAGAATTGTAAGATTTTTTTTAATATTAATAAAATGATCTATATTATAATCAGTGCTTCTCAAGCTTTTTTTGTGAATATATTACTTAAACTTTAGTACATGGTCACGGTACCAAAAATGTAAAAATAATGTTACGTTGGCCTAATGTTTAAGAAAGAAGAAATTAATACTCATTAATAAACACATGGACAAATATGACTTGATCAAATGAATTTATACAATTAAATAAATGCCTGAGGAATACAACTGTAATCAACTTATCATTTGTAGATATCGAAGACTGCTCTCGAGTCGGAGCCGGCCATAAAATACTATATGGCGAGGATTTTATTAAAAAGGTCTAACCCGCAAGCCGCAGATGACAGCAGCGTTCACCTTCTACTCTCCTCTGGTCACAACCTTGTCCTCTAAAAAAATGAGACTGCCTCGAAGAGGAAAAAACAGGGGTCCACTCCAGAACGGCGGGGGCTTGGAATTCCCCAAACCAACAGACAATTCTATTGGTTTAGAGAAGTCCGAAGTTTCTTTCTAGTTCAAACCGGTCCTGTTCTGGTATGTCTTTGACGATAAGTCACGGGAAGAGGTAAAAAGAGATGAACCGAATGTAACTTATTATTATAATGACCTAGATAATATTCATATATATGGTAATGGTAATAAGATTTTTTAAAATTTAATTTCTTAATCATTTTTGAAAATGCTATTTTTAAAATTATTTTATTGTCTGAATTTTATGAGATATTAATAGTTATTTAAAATTTAATTGTAGATATATGAAAAACGTAATTGAAAATTTTGAAAAAAGTTTTATTTTTAAAAGAAGTACACTGAAAGTGGTGAAATATCTTAATTAAATTTTATCACTATTTATCTATACCGTAACAAAATTAATTTCATTAAAATTTCAACATTTTAGTACACCAAAGACTTTCAGCTCAAGCATCGTATAGATTTCGCAATGCTTGGCGGTATAAGCATTAATAGAGTCAGATTGTCTAATTCTGCTAATGCATTGAGATATTTGCTTTGTGCTTTCACGTGATGTAATGGTAATCCATCTTATTGAATCCTACGATAACACAGCTAATATACCCTGTTGGGAATGAAGGCCTAAGTAATGCACATTTGAATGTGATCCGAAATGCCTCATATATTACAGTGATCCAAAATTTTAACTTTCAACATTACCAAATTAGAGTGCTACAGCCCTTTGTAATTACCTTGTACATCTATTATATTACACACAATTGTACTGCATTTCAATTAAAAATAATATATTCGAATGTCAGTTACTATACTGCAATGTTTTAATAAAAAGGACAGTAACACAATTACTAAAGTATTACCTTATAATAATTTAAATCTTTTATTCAATGCTAATTCAACAAGTATTAGAATTGTATTCAATGGTCGATAGATTACATTAAGTCAACATAAAAACAGTTCTAAGAAACTAAAATATTACCATTTTCAGTCAGTCGAAGATTAATAATAGTTATATTAAAATTATTTAATATACAAAGTTGAAATTACAATCAAAAAGTGAGATTATGACTAGATTTTAAAACTATCCAAACTACAAAATTTCCACAATAAACGTCTATAAAATTTTGAGTTCTGATACTTGTCTGCAGTATTTACAGGCAATAATTCAAAACCAGTCAAGATTTTCTCAGGGATTGTCAGATTGGACATTTAAAGTTTTCCCACTATAACTCCTGTTGGAATCATTTTGACCCAGAGTTATTCATGAAAATCATGTTTTTTATGAAATTCAACTATAATTATTTGTGTATCAATCAATAAATCTATTTAACAAGTATTAGAATTGTATTCAATGATCAATAGATTACATTAAGTAAACATAAAAAAACAGTTCTAGGTAACTAAAATGTTACCATTTTGCAGTCAGTGGAAGATTAATAATAGTTATATTAAAATATTTTAATATACAGAGTTCAAATTATTATCAAAAAGTAAGATTATGACTAGATTTTAAAACTATCCAAACTACAAAATTTCCACAATAAACGTCTATAAAATTTTGAGTTCTGATACTTGTCTGCAGTATTTACTGGCATTAATTCAAAACCAGTCAATATTCTCTCAGGGATTGTCAGATTGGACATTTTAAGTTTTCATACTATAAATCCTGTTGGAATCATTTCGACTCAGAGTTATTCATAGTATTTTATGAAATTCAGCTATAATTATTTGTATATCAGAAAATCAATCAATCATTTTACAGGGTATTTCATATTGAATGGGACAAAAAGAAAACATGATTGTGAACGTTGTAATTAATATATTTAAGAAATTCAAATTTACCTCATAGCTACATTTAATCAAGTTTCTACAAGTGTTCAATATGTGCCCCTAAGGTAACACAACAAATGTCTACAAGGTAATCAAGCTCCTGCCCCACTCGTGATAGTATATCTCCTATGATGGAGTTTAACACTGAAGTTATCAGCTACTTCAATTCCTCTAAATCCTGGGGAAGTGTACACACAAACACCTTGTCTTTAACGAAACCCCAGAGAAAAAAAATCACAGGGCGTCGAAAGCCAATGAAATCATGTCAAATTATGTGGCCCATCACGGGCAATCCAGCGATGGGTAGACGTCCGTTCAGGAACTCACATACGTTTTTGTTCCAATGTGAGGGGGCACCATCTTGCTCTCAAATGAAATCAGGAACAGCTTCCTCCAGCTGGGGGAATTAACACTCAGAGAGCATGTCTTGGTAAATGTCCCCATTAATCAATTCATCAGCAAAGAAAAATGTACCAGAGAAAATGTCTTTGCACAACATTTACCGAGGAGGTTTTGGCATATCCAAATCCGCAGTACTCTTTCTCCTGCAGGGACGACATTTTGTTTAACATCGTTCGTCATTCGATAATTTTTCCCTGTTGCCAAATAAAACTTGTATAATAGTAGTTGCAGAATAAATCTCTCTCGTCTGAATAAATCCCTTAAGGCAGCCACACTGCGCTATTCTCTTTGTCCTATTCAAAATGAAACACCCTGTATTTATCTCTCTCTCTCTGTTATATATATATATATATATATATATATATATATATATATATATATAGATATATATATATATATATATATATATAATTATATATATATATATATATATATATATATATATATATATATATATATATATATATATATGTATATATATATATATATATATATATATATATATATGTATATATATAGATATTATATATATATGTATATATATATATATATATATATATATATATATATATATATATATATATATATATATATATATATATATATATATATATATATATATATATATATATATATATATATATATATATGTATATATATATATATATATATATATATATATATATATATGTGTGTGTGTGTGTGTGTGTGTGTGTGTGTATAAATATTTGCGTGTGTTTATGTATATGTTTATACACATATCATTACCAAACAATTACCGAATAATAGATCGCTAATGTTCGGTACCAGAATTCACAGGTTAGAATCCCGCTTATGATGTGGTTACTTTTAGATGCTCGCAATTGGCTAGAAGCAGTAGATGCCGGTCTCATTACCTTCATGTTGAATAAATAGACCTTAGCTCTCCAGACCAAATAGATATATCTTTGACATAATTGGCAATAGCAAATAGAAAGTTTCCATGCTTTCTAGTGTTAATATTCCCATGTGCATTCGTATAGAAAGAAGATTACGATGTTAAAAATTCTAAGTTTATCAAAAATGAGTATATGTCTCAGTAATAATACAATTATTATTTATTACAAAATGTAATATATCTATTTGTCACTTTTAGAGCTTTTATAGAAAGTTTATAAAATTTCAACTCAATTAGGAGTATGGAAGTTTAGAGAAAAAATACTTACTAGACCTAGATAAACATAAAGTGCGAAATAAATAAATCCAAGTTTAATATCTTGTGGTACGATGCAGAAACGATCGTATTTGAGAGTAAAACTACATTTCTATATAATTACTGAGATTTTCTTTTCCTTTTGAATCATGCTCTTTTCATTTTCATTAATGATTTAAAACCCTTTCGATATAGTTGAATCTTTTAAATTTGAATATTTTACCAATTTCATGAAATCTTAATGACAAGATAAAGTATATAAAGTCTGAAAAGTAATTAAAACGAGAATTAAAAATGAATAAAATATATTCCATGAGAAGAAATAATTTCCATCCGGAAACAAATTTTAAAAAGGCACCAAAACAAATGCATTACGCTCTTAAATTCTGATAAGTTTTGATTAAAAAAATAATCAGTGCACCATGGAACCACTTTGTAGCAATGTATTACATATTTTAAATAAAAATTATTTAAAATCAATTAATAAAATTTACTTATGTAACTTCATTTTCCAAACAAAAAATCATTCAAAATGTCAAAGGTATTCTAAATAGGAGCTTTGTAAATGTTTAAGCTAAATGTAAATTTGTAAGTGTAAACTAAATACATTTAAATATAAACACATATATCACCGAACGTTTCAAGAAATTTTCTTCAATCAATATTTTGTGTACATTATTTTACGTGTACCAATATATGCATTTAATGAAGACTTGTATTTGCGTGGGATATTGGGCAGCTCTATCAGTTTGCCGCCTCCTCGCCTATAGCAAATGTAGCTATTAAAATAGACCAATTTAAATATATTAAAGTTTGAGAAACTACGAATTTTAATGATTATTGAACAAAGAAAATAAAATTCTTAAAGGAATAACTTGATTTCATGTAAAATCTAGAGATCATAACATGTCTAATTTTAGTTTGGTTTGGGGCGTAAAGGTCTACATTTTGCAACCCATGGGCTACTGAGACCGGGACCTACTACTTAAAGCCGATTCCGAAAGGCTACGAACATCCATGTCCCAGTGGGATCCGAACCCACGTACTCCGGTTCCGAAAGCCAGCACCCTAACCATTCGGCCATCGTTTGGCGTCACATCTAATTTTCATTGAGAAGTAACAATTTTCTTCTCTCTGTGTTGAAAATATGTTAATATTTTAATCCAATAATAGTTTTGTAGGGGTTTAATGCTGTATTAGCAGTCAACCCGGTTATAACAAAATAAATTTGTGATTAAGACTAGTGCACATGCTATATAAATGTCCTTCAAAGTCATGCCCTCATCTTTCTTGCAAAAATAACCATTTAACTTTAGAGTCTCGTTATTATTGCTTTCTAAAAGCACCTAGTGTATTTCATGTTTATCCACACTGTTAGATTTTTTAACCAAGTGTATTAAACAATTGCATATGCTATTCCTGACACCTTAAAATCATGTAATCGCTTTTGTAACAATTCCCATTAAGCATTAAAGAATTGTTACTATTAGTTTTTCCTCAAACCTCGTATTGTATCACATTTATCGACATGTTCTTTGTATAGATTTTTCTTCAATACTCTACTAGGGTACAAAAGCTTTTTACCTTTATTTTCTGTATCTGATGTTTTCATGGAATAAATATAAACTATTACTTTGTAACGTTCTTCATGATGGTAACAATTTATAATGGTAGCCCCAGCTAATATTCTGATCTATTTTCATCTGCTCATAATACATATTTTCGAAAATTTGGACCGGAAGAATGTAATCAATCTTAATTGAAACACCTACTACACTGCAAAATAATCTACATAACTATATAATCCTTTTACGACTGAAAGCTATAAATATATTTTATGCCAACCAAATTAGTATGATTTTCATTAATATTTACAGGCAATCCACTATTTTATCCCTTCTTAGAACGTGTGTAAAAGTTGGGGATATTTTTGAGTTATATCATCAATTAATCGCTCATATCTCGGTATTAACATCTTTGTGCAGCCAATTTCTTTTCAAGTGTAATAGTTTGTGTAATAGTTAGGTGTAACGTATAGTTTGACATATGTAATGTAATAAAGTAAAATAATGTAGAATGCATAGTTAAATACAGTTAATATTTTTCTTTAATTATTAAAAAATGAAACAAGCAAAAGAAATTATCATATTTTCTTTAAAATCGTACTTAGTATTTGGAAACGATTCATTTTTTTAAATAAAACTAGAAAATGAATGGTTAAAATAAGTAAGTATAATAGAACTAATTATTCTTTCTAATATTTTAAATCATTATAATTGTATATATACATACATATATATATATATGTATATATATATATATATATATATATATATAAAATATATATATATATATATATATATATATATATATATATATATATATATATATATATATATATATATATATATATATATATATATTCAGGAGTTCTTTCCCAATCACAATAATCGTAATGAAGTCGTACCCAAAAACTTTCATGCAGAAATCAATAATTTCCATGCAGATGTCGATAGATTTGTTTTAGGGCTTCCGGCCACAATACACATTCATCATCTAATGGAAT
>CM063508.1:2799521-2819521 GCA_032207245.1 Pardosa pseudoannulata | reverse complement strand
AAAACGAATCCACGCCGTAGGATCCAAGTGATTGATTGGCCCAGCGTGTGGATACAACCCGTGAACCTATGTTCAAGGCCACCATCAGGAAGTGGTGAACAATTGGCCATAGTGTAAGGGCTACATAAGACATATATCTGATGGTCTAAAAATAAACCTGATTAATGAAAAATATTGTGTCGCCTTCGTAAATTTGAAACTGTTTTAAAAACACAAAAAAATAAATTTCTCGAGTTTTCCTAAATTTTTCAAAAACGGTAAATGCAAGATGGCGAAACGATGTGACAAAAATTTTTCCGATAATTATAATGAAGATAAGGAAAAATAAAGAATATAAGAATAGTCAATGAGGGATGAAAATTAAATTCTATAGTAATAAACTATAAATATGGAAAATTTTGATCGATATTCAGCAGCATAAATTCTAATGTCATTATGCCATATTATGTCTATTACTTTTACAAAATAACAGTTGTCATACAGTAAAGTATCTAATTCTATATGTGTTTTCAATACAATATGCTTTTGTGTAAGATGATAATATATTATGAAAAATGACTATTTATTGTTAAAGTTACATTTTATTGTTTTATAATATTTGATTTTCTATTAGATCCAAAATTCTACAGTTTAACCCCTTAACAATTTCTTTTTTACACGAGTTCGATCCAAAAAATGTCACTTTTTTATTGCATATTTTTTATTCATTTTATATTTGTAAGCTAAAACATGTTATTAAAAGTAATATTTATAATTTTTTAAGCATATATAACAACTTTTTTAGGGGAAATAAAATAATGTTTTCCTTGAATGTTGTGTTTTCACTCTCATGTACGCCAGACACGGAAGTTACGTTTACAGTTGAACATATAATACAAATGTTTTCGATTACAGTTACTACACAATTATTTTCGAATACAAATACTACAAGTACGTTTACTTAACCTGTTTTTTCAGAGATCAGATTAAATGTGATAAATCTTGAAAAAGGACAAGAAGCATAGTCCAAAATCACACTCCAGAGTCTCTTTTTTTTAATCTTTCATTTTATTTCAGTGAACACACATAGCAGTGGTTTGCACGTATGTAGATGGAATTGCCTCTAAGAAGTCTCTCTCGGTTAATCTCCTAAAAACTTAAGCCGAAGTCAAGCCAAAAACTCAAAGAAAAAAACCTATCAGATACCTAATTCAAAACCTATCAAAAAGACCACGCTATTAAACCAAACACAATACACTTAAAAAACTATCATATTGTGAACATCTATAAGATTAGTTGGACACTAAAAATACAAAGGATACGGTTAAAACAGTGAAAATGACAAAGAAATCAGATTGCCCGTACGACATACGGGTAAATCATTCAAGGTACGGTAACCTCGTGCGTACGGTGTACGTGCAAAACAGGCAAGGGGTTAAAATTGATCCAGAACTTTGATTTTGAATACCGAAATTGCGGCTGAGATAAGAATAAGAGGAGAAGGATTAACAGGTCATGTTCTTAAAAATGAAATAAATTTGCAAACAAACTCTGAAGTCTTATTGCACATCTGTGCAGTTCGTATTGCATTTCATCATTGGAATAACGTTCAAATATAAATGTTTTGACTGCATTTTTATCAAAATGTTTTGGTTTTAAATATAAACTTTTTTTTTAAATTTCTGTCTACTTCTGTAAAAATTAATATATTTGTTACAATTTGTTTTATATATTTACAGAAACACAGTACTCAAGAATAATAGTGAATGTCAATTTACTTGTTTATAAAACTTAATTTTATTTGATTTTAATGCAAATAGAATTTTTAAACATTAATATTAAATTTCATAAATTTTTTACCGATGATTTTAGTTAATATTTTTTAAAAATATCGGTGGCCAGGATCAGTCTAGTTTCATCCTAACCACACTAACAGCAAAATCTTGCCTTAGTCTGATCAAACTACTCATTATCTGTAGATCATTAAACCAACCTTAAATTGGTTTGAAAATCTGGCATATAACGATTAACCTTCAACATTATATGCTGATACTGAAAACTGATCATTCATTTTCGCTGATAACTTCCTTTGACTATTAATCAATATTCATTCACGTTCCGATCATTATCATCTACGTATCAAAGTGATTCATACATGATTGCTGAGAAAATATTTTGAACAGATATTATATAGTTTCTCTCAAGATTCATTCACGAGAATCAATTTCCGGGAACACAGGTCTTATTTCATCCGCTCATATAAGGATGCTATCAGAATAAATCTATTGATAAAAATCGATTATTAATGGTGTGCTTGTAATGTAGTAACACTTTTAAATGAATGTGATAAATTATTGTATTGATACAAGCAAATTATTTCTCCATTGTATATACATCAACAATCGAGTCTCAGGAGCTTGTGCATGTAGATGAAATCAGTCTAAATATATAATACTTTTTACTCATTTAGTTACTGTAAAACAAATAAGAATGAATACCTCACACGGTGTTTTAGTATATATTGTGTTATAATTTATCTTATTATTACCAGAACATACAGTAGAATTAAAACTAAGTAGATATTTTAATGTACAATGCCGACTCAAAGTACTATTACGTTTGTTTACGAAGGTTTTTTTGAACTAAACATTCAGTGCTCATTTTTAATTAGATTGGGAACTAAAAATAGGTTCGTAACACAGTAATTTCGTATACACCATACTTTTATTAATCTATTTATTACCATAGAAAGCAGTAGAATAGTTAAAACAAAATATAATTTTTAATGTCCATTGTAGATATACAATTACTATCACGTCTTTAGAGATAGGTGAAGTTAAACTATTTATCTAATACACATTTTTATTTCTTTGGGGAATGAATGACTACCAAACTCGGTGTTTAAGCATGCACTCTGTAAGTTATGCAATTATCACCACAACATTCAGTAGAATTATTATAACCAAATTTACATTTTAATGCTTCCTATCGACACAAAACTACTATTACAATTACAGATATTTTAGACAAAACATATTTCTGTTTTTATTTTTTTTTATCTACTTAAATGCTTAAGACAATACTAAGCTTGTATTCTAAGTGAAGATATATGATAAAATATCGGATTATAATCCAAAGAAATAAATGTTGTAAGTTTTCAGAGTTTTTTTAATAATGAATAGTTCACTCTTTGACATACATGGTAGACATACGACGGTCATCCTACTTTTCATGTACCAATGTAGAATTCACTGAGTATGCCTTGAAAAGAGCTGTTTCGGCCAAAATTCTAAAGTATACTTTAAGATCTATAAATTGCTTTATTGGTGCGCAAACACTGATTTGTTCTCAATGACTATCATTCTATCTTCTCGACAGAGCCAATAACAATTTTTTTTTAATTTAACATGAACATGTACCATCAATGGCACGCGTGCCATTGATGTTACGCTTCACAATATTTTGGGCACTCCACCGATAAAAAACCAACCACAACTGTGCTTTTTAATTAAAAATATCAAAGTTCACTATGAAGTTTTACGATCAAAAAGGAATGAGGTTGTACTATGGAGTGATCCCGAAGCGGTGCTCGAGGAGTCAAAGCCTGCACTGTTTTCATGCAGTATTTTTGTAATACAGTCAGTATGCGACGCTAAAATCTTTAAAAATCAGTAATTAAAGCTCAAATTAAAATAGTACTAACTTTTTTATTTCGTTTCTTTCAAATGTACATTTATAAAATCAAAAAACGTACAAATTCTCCATTATCTTGTCATAGTTATATCGTGGACTATAATTGTTACTGACGCATAGTGTTTAACATTTACTACGTCAAATATCGTAACTATAGAACTTATTTTGTATATCTGTGTAGGATTTAGGACTTTTAATTCTAATTGAAAAAATAACTCTATTTTTGTTATTAAATAATGAATTTTAAGTTGTTAGTATTTAGTTTTAATATTTTCCCATAATATAATTAAATTAAAATTATTTGATGAAACGTGTATGGCTGCACTAAACCTTTGTTCCGAAAAACTGGCACTCTTATCCATAAAGGTTTTCCATCCCTGAAGTAGTATTACAGATATGCAACTTTATTCCAAATACGGTTTCGAAATTATTACTTATCTATTATCACACGGATAGCATGTGTAGCATAACAAATGCAACGGATCTGAGTAGTATTATCTATGCTTGGTGATCTGAATTTAGAAGCAAGAACCAAGAAGTAGACCCAGAGATCGAGGTCTAGCCTGTCGCATCCAGAAGCATTGTTTGAAATTGAAAGATATTATGACCACATTTAAATGAGAAATATATCGACGTATTTGCCTACTGAGCTACCACGGTTCTCCAATAACAAAGTAATAGTCACAAATCTGTAAATCCGATTCAAGCCCAATGTAATCAGCATTCACCACTGAAATAATCTCATACGACGTATGATATAATACGAAATATATAAAGATGATAGACTCAAATATTTATACAGTTAAAAGAAAGAGCAAAGCTTGAGATAACTAAACTCTTCATAATAACCCAAACTTTAAAAGGAAACATCCTCTTTCTTATATTGCATATAACTGCAAAGCCAACCCAATTAACCCTGTAAGCGGTCAATTTTTTTTAACAGAAATGATTCCGAAAAAGTCATATTTTTTATTGCATATAACTAAGTACCATACTTTATATAATACTAAGAAATATAATTTATTATTATTTTTTTTACTTTTAATGCTTTTACAGCATTTTTTATTTTAGAATTTTGGAACACAAAATCCCGTAAATGTTTGCTTTTCTCAAGCACATACTGCATCCAGTGAAGAATGGTTCACAACTTCTACAAACATTTCTCTCATACTTACTGAGGATTTTGAAGTTTACTCTTTTTGAAGTCATTTTGTGTATGGTACAATTTGAAAATGATATGGTGTAATGCAAATTCCTATGTAGCAATCGGGACAGAAATACCTTGCTTCTTTGCGGATTGTCTTTCCATTCCCATTTCGTTTCGAACAGCACACTGCACATTGTCTTGCAGGTCCCAGTTTCTTATCTGTGAGACAAATTATTTCAAAAAAATGTCTCTCTGTGAGTCTCAGATGTTTAGACTCTGAACCTGGTCTTCCACGTAGGAAATTCATTAACGAAAGATATTTTTCGATTATACGTCAACGAGATCAAGTCTAAATTCTACTCGCGTGTTTTTTCATCCGTTTTACGATAGAAGACGATGAAACGATAGAAGGATATGAGATTCATAGAACAATGTCGAAAAATATTAATCCCCTATATAATAATAGCCTAGGTTATCTGTCCGTCTGTCCTGGAATTTATAAAGTGGTTGCACCTGGAATGGATAGAGTCATCCATATTGGATTCTTGATGTGTTAGAGTTAGCAACGTTCGAAATCAAACATATTGCCCGCTTCTCTAGCCTTTAATGCCATTATTTCAAGCCCTATTTAACCTGGTTAAGAGCAGGACATTAAATTTATAATAAATAGGTCACATCATAAATAGTTAAAAATAATATTTTTTCTAGCATTATGACGTCATTCCTTTCACCATCTCATTGAATCCTTTCTAATCTTAAATTATTTAAATATCGTCTGCATTATTTGTATTATTTTCATACATTTTATCACTGAATTTAGATATTATGTAAATAATTTTCTTTTATATTTGGATTAAATAATAGATTACATATGCGATAATTTTAAATTTAATCATCAATTACTTCTGGTTGCAATGGAAATTTTATCACCGATATCAACAACAAGTTCTATCTACCACCAAAATGTGGAAATGATAGTTTCATTCCTTTACTTCCATTAATTACTGTGGAAAACAAATCGGGAAGAACTTAACGATAATTTCGACTTAGCTAAGAAAACTTTGAATTTTCTATCTACAAATGAATTCAAGATGATTCTAAACTACATTCACAGTATCAGGAGATTTTAGAGGAGTATGAAGATATTCAAATTCTCAACCAAAAACAAAACATTTTTTACCTGCCTCATAGGGTACTTTACAATTCTAGAAAATTAAAATTTTTCTGATCGGTATATGATAGTACTAAATAGTCCCTTTACAGTAATAAAATTTCCGGAACACCAGAGAAGGAAAGGAGGAAAAAATGTTCAAACCGGTTAAGGCCTATTTTGGGTAGCACGTACACTGTACGGCCAAACTGCTTAAGATGCTTTAAATAATATTTTACCGATTAAATTCCTTGTTGTATTTATATTTAGGAGTTAATATATTATAAAATATTCACTTTAAAACTTTTATTCCTTTAATATAAATATATTAATAACAATAATTATGTCTTCAAGTTTATTGGTTATATATATGTTTAAATTTAAAACTTTACATTAGTGACAAATAATCAAGACAAAATCATTCTCTAAACGATAATATTGACATAATTAATTGAAAGCCTTAATAAAAGTGTTGCTCGGGGTCTTTATATATTCATACTTAAAATTTAGAATAATGCAAGAATTTAAACGCATAGCAGGCCCCTTAAAATCTCCTCAGTTGCTACTAACACGCACCACAGCTTGAAGGCAATGAGATAGGCGAAGTTACAGTGTTTGACAAGCTCAACTACATTATCATGCACTTAACACAATAGTGTCACGGTAACGCTGTGATGATGGGTCAGGAATTATTTAAGAGCAAGGTGTTCTTATAGTATTCCTTAAATGTAATGTAGTATAATGTTTGAACTAAAATACATGTGTTTGAAGAAACAATGCTTACAATAATTCAAAATAATTTTATTTTTATATTTATATATTTAATTTCAATAAAATTTTATTTGAAGTTGATGAATTCGAATCCCATTGGGAAATAGATGGTACTAGCAATTCGGAATAGGTATTAAACAGAGGTCCTAGTTTCATTACAACTCGTGATTGGAAAAAAAAAACAGGCGAAAGCGAAACCAATTTTTTTTTAATTTTATTATATATCTACATTTATACTAAGAAAAAATGATGGAAATTTTAAAAGAATTTTTAAACTCTTTTTTAAATGAATGCTCACAGCTTATTGCATCCAGTCAAAAATTGTCAAAAATTTAAAAACTTTCAATGAAAAGAGCGCATTTATATGTGTTAGACTATGTGTCATATTTGTAAAATAAATGTATATTTTATATTATCCCTGTGTTTTTGTAAGCTTTACATGATACAACTAATCATTGCTCTTTTTCCTCAAGAAAACTGTGTGGTTAGCAAATTGTCCACGAATATACTGATGATGATGATGATCCACTGACCATAAACAGTTTACCGATTCATCTGAGTCTATAAAGACAAAATATAGAGACAAATAAATTGATGCTGGGTGAATTCATCTGGAGATTTTGTGACACCTTTGTAATTAAAGATTATAACTTTAATTCGAGAGAGTGCCTTCACAGATAATTTTGATAGCTTTTTATATAATATGAAATTTATGGAATAATAAATAGGTTATAAAATTACCTGCAATTAAGGGGACATTGTATCTATTGATCTAAAATTTCTTGCTTATATAACAACTGATTATTGATTTAATGTTAAATAAAAGGTTTTCAACTGTCTAGAATGAAATCTTTTCTTAGTATTTAATGTGATACAAACAATTAAAAAATTATTTATTTTTCCATATCAGGCAATACATTATAAAAGCACAATAACTATACTTCAAATGTAAGGTATATATTAGCTTAAAAACCTTTTTTCCTGTAAAAAACTGTAAATTTTTTAAATTAGTAACTATTTTTTATTATAAGAAATAGAAAATATTTATCTACTTTAATTCTGTGGAATCTTAATTACATGAATGCGAGTGATATAATTTTATAGTTTTTTTTTAATTTTCCAGTTCTTAATTACATTTTAATTTTAAAATATCAGATTTGCTAAAAGGACTCGCTCCGGGCCTCTGATATCCTATCATTTCAAAAACATTCGGCACAAAATCCCTTAATGGGATTTTTTCTGCTCATGCAGAAACATTACCATTCTTTCAGCAGCTATTTTAAAGGTTTTCTGAACCCCTGCAACATTTCCGTAATTTTCTTACATTATTTTTGAACAACAAGAAAACTCCTAATAGAAAACCCCAAAGAATCTAGATCCAGAGGAACATGAGAAATAGATAAATGGATCAGTGGAAGATCATTTAAAGAGGTGGGGTTTGGTTTGGCTTTAAGTGATACGGTGTACTGCATTGCTTCAGATGGCTAAAGAGACCAGGACTTCCTGATTACAGAACATTACCCAAGGCTACTAACATCCATGCCATAAATTTGATTCGAATCCATGAACTCGTCTAAAGAAATGGAGAATCACTAACTGGAAACTGAACTATAGCCAAATGGCTAATACAATGATTTTCGGTACCAGTTTTCATAGGTTCGAATCCAATTGTAGCATGGATATTCATAACAGTTCGGAATCAGATTTAAGCATTAGGTTCTGGTCTCATCAGACATCGTGTTGAATAAATGTAGATAGTAGCACTCCCAACCAAACCAAACCACTAACTGGAAATTAAATACAAATAATCGGGTGGAATTAAAAAAAAGAGAGGTATGTTAGTTTCAACGGATTTTATGAAAATAAGTATGATTAGGATATTTGAAAGCGATTCTATTAATTTATTTGATTCCAGAGCATCTTTGCATTTTTATTCAGTGCCAATGAACAGAGGGAAATGCACAATATTATGAATAAAAAATTATTAAAAATAAATTTTGGCTGAAATCTCATCTAATGATAAATGAATTAGTGTAGTCAACGATGAAATAATAATGAATGAAGAACCCAGGGAGTATTATTCGGGCAAAGTAATTTACCAAATTGAATAAAAAAGATCCTAGAACTAATAATGTAAAAACATGTTGTCATAGTATCATAAAAACCAACCTCAAATGTTATACGAAATACTAAATTCAAGCTATCTCCTTTAAATACTTAAATATTGCTTATTGATAATATACCGATGTACTTTTCCACGATGTTCAGCACGTGCATACATAGCTGTGGACGAAATTTCCAAGAAAAATTTTGATGCAGCTGTTGACTTCGAGTTTTAGTGGGGACCCCGGCGGAGAAGTTTGAGTTCACGGAGTGGCATAAATGTAACGGTCAAGACGTGGCAGGGATGTAGCCCTGATATACGGGAACAGAAGCTAAACAATAATGTCAACTTTCACCAAAGGTCACATTTTAATGAGCCACCTTCACATCCGAAGGGATGCAGATAAGGGAATATTTTACCAACAAGTCATTGGGACATAGAAAAGAAAGGGGCATTGGACCGATGTGTAAAGGTGTGGAAAGAAAGTGGGAAAAGGACTCGATGTTGGAATTCAAAAGTTGCAGGACATTGAGATCTCTTGAGCAAGCCAGAGAGCTCGTGACAGCATTCGATTCCCAAACCCGCACAACTACATCAGAAAAAAGAGCTTTTATTGGTCCACTGCACTTCTAATAACTCGAAATATTCTTGTTTAAATGTTTAAGAAATTTTTTGAGAGGGTACGGGGCTCTATATACTTCATCGAATAGTTTCTCTTAAAATTCTTAAAATTTTTATTTTTCTAAAAATATTGTACCTTTAATAACGTTTTAAAAATATTTTCAATATAATGGTGTTATATATGTACTGGAAAAATAGGAAATTATTGATGTGTTGTTTAAAATGTGGGAGAAATGCATACAGCATAGAAAATAAAATATGCTTCCAAAAATGTAAATGAGAAAAATTGCAGTGTTTTAATTTAATATTATTTTCTCAATCTAAATATTCAATAAAAATGTTTTAACTTGTTTTTCTTTTTATGTCTGAAGTTTGTTCTTTCACAATGGTACGAAAAAAGTCTATAGTTCGAGATACTTTTAAAAATCAATATTTCAAATTTTCTGGAATACATTTTTATTGTTAATATTGTATTTTTATAATAAAATGTTCTTTTCATCCTCAAAAGCAATTTTGTTGTTATTTAGCTGAGAAAAAGATTACAAAATAAAAAAGATATCTTCCTTCAATCGGATATAAATGTTTTGATTATAATATGCATACTTCGAAAATTATCTTAGAGGTAAGAGAATTTAAATTTTTAATTCGATGAAAATTTAAAGTCATTTTTAAAAATAGAAAATACATTAAATGACGAAAAGATGATTTTTTTGGAATTAGAGGGTCATTAAAGAACTTTAAGAATTCTCACTATAAAATACATAGAACATTTGATTTTAAAAAGATAGAAGACAGATGTTGCAGTTAGTATTTTAAATTTTAAAAACTTCTATATTTTATGAAAGGGTTCAAAAGAATATTAATTATGTTATAGATATATGATAAAGGATGTTAATATTATTTAATCTCTAAAACATATGGCACTACAGATTTATATTACTTTTTTAGAATAAGAAATGCTACTTTTTATATTGATATATAAATGAAGTTTTACATGAGAAGAGCAACCCCACAAGTATAATCCCTTTAATATATAGAATAATATTATTTATTGGAATTTCTGAAAAATATAGTACATTCACCATGTAATGTATTACTTTATCGTGAAAGCAATATCTCATAGCGATATGAGTAATATATTTTCTCGTTCTCTATCAGAGAAAACCAATCTCAGATAATGTATATATTGTCATTGCATTAAACAATGTTCTCGGATTTAAGTCATTAGAGGTGAATATTCATTTCGAGATATGAAAATATTGCATTTAGAACTGCCAGATATAATATTATATTGAAAACTGATGGAACACTTTTTAAAATATTGTATTCTTCAAAATAATCAAGTTGCAATTCAATAAGAAAATCCCCAGAAAATAATTTTTAAATAAAATCCTATATTTGTAATGATGTACATATTTATAAGACTCTGTTTTCAATGATAAACAGTTGCTTTCGATTTTTGACTTTTTGTTGAATATCTAGAAAAATAAAAGACGAATTAATGATCTTGATACTTTATGCGTGTGCAGCATATTAGGCGTCGTAATAATTCCATGAAATTATGTTGTGAATATGGATATAAATAAAAAAATTATTATTCACATATACTTTTGCCTATTTGCTGCCAAGAAGTATAAATCTGGTTTCAAGTTTTAGTTTTTAAAATTATTTTTGATGCATTTCCAAAAGTTGCGTTTATGCAGATATTTATCTTAAATACTTCAGACAATAGATTTAATAAATATAGACAAGAGAACGAACAGCGGTAGCTCAGTCGGCAAAGGCAACGATCTCGTTACTCAGAAGTTGCGGGTTCGGAACCCGAGACGGCCTGAGATTTGCCGTGTCCGTAGAAGGTGACAGGGGCATGTAAATTATGTTCATGGTCACAATGTCCTCCAAGTTCTCAATCAGTACCTCTGGGGGTGGTAGGCCAATTCTATGGGTCTTTTGCTTGGTTCCTGCTTCAAAATTACGAGGATCTACATGAGCGAAGTCGTTCTTTCACCTTAATGGTGCTGATTAAAACGAAAGGCGCACCCCTTGGCCTTAATACGATTAGCGTATGGCTCAATCGTGCCTGGTTTTACTAAGTCGCATCAGGAACAACAAAGCAAAAATGTATGCAAATTGAAGGGATGGTTTTAAAGCTGTTTGGTTTTTAAGCAAGGAGTGAAAAAAGTCGGATCATGTTTTGAAAGAGTAAAAAGTTAATTTAAAAATTCACCAGTGGAGGGCGTCTATGACTCAAAACACAGGAGAGCAGTGACAGGCAGCAGTGAACAGGAGAAGAGTGTATTGCTTCCCTTTATTCTTTTCAAGAACAAGTGTTCAACATGACCACCTGAATATTTTACAATGTCACCAAGGCTATTTAAAACACCCTTTACAACAGCAAAGAACATGTCGGAATGAATTTCAGAAATTTCCCTTTATATTACCTTTAATTTCGGTCAATATTCGAGAGTATGAATGGTATACTAGTGTTGAAAATACTCCAGCAACCAGAAATCTGTGGGACTGAGTTTAGGTGATCGTGGAGGCTCTACGATCTTACAACCAGCACTGATCATTCTGTCTTGAGTAAAGATTTGCAATAGGAATAATTTCATTGCATTGGAATGTTGGTGGCTATCCTTCATAAATTTGTTAAAGATAAGCTTCAATAATCCAGCACCCTTTATGCAGACATTCTTCATCTCTTTCAGTCGTTTCGCTGTTTGGAAATTTCGAAAAGCAACACTTGCTGACACTCTATTCGAATAGAACATCTGCACCAACAACAGTGGATTGACTAATGATAATATTCTGAAAACAAAAGAAAAATCATCGCTTAACACGGTCTTTAATTGCAAGAATGATTTGTATAAATCATTCGAAAATATTACATGCCAGAGCCTCGTACCAGTGACTTTTCCAGTAAGTTTTCATTCTGCTTCTAAAAAAACATCCTGCAGGTTCAATCGAGCTTGGCTTATCGAAGTGGCATGAGAAACAGCAACAGCAAAGATAATATTTTTAAAATATAAAATTTGTGCGAATTACTAGCAAAATTTAAAATTTAAAAAGGGGTTACAAAAAATATGTATATAAATAATCCAAGTAAATAATGGAATACTGACAAAATAGAAAGCATATTCGAAATCAGGATAAAACCTATTAATTTTCATTAGTAAAAGTAAAAGGCTTACTCAAAATATGAAAACAAGTCAACCAAAAAATGAATTAAAAATCAAATGTTCTTTTTCTTGAAACAAACACGTATTATGGCATACCATAGATAAAAATCAAACTTGAAATCACAAATGCAAGGCATGAGCTACAGCTCATAACTTAGATTGTTTAAAGATGATAAATATATAAAGAGGAAAAAATTTAGTTTTATCGGATGTTTATCAAGTGAATTAAATATCCCATTTGAATGCAGTGTTTATATGAATATTACGCTTTAGGAATATTCTATTACATGGCCAGAATGTAACTGTGACAATATGTAATGCAAAAATTGTTTTTTTTTAATTTCTTGAATAAATTTATTTTCTCAATTTTGGATGTAAATAAGTTTTTAGAAACATATAAAAAATTTGAAAACATGCTTAAAATTTTGAAATTTGTTAGTCAGCCTTCAGAAATAAACTTTATTATTATAAGTGCGTAATAAATGTTTGTCTCACAGTCGCTTGAAAATGTTTACGTCCTGTATTCCGCAACCCTTATATACTTGCATTTAAACCGTCATATGACAGGGTTAAGGTAAAAATTTTAATTTTTACTTTATTGTAACTTACCCTATGAGGCAGGTAAAAAATTGGTTTATTTTTTGGCTGAAAATTATCTGGTACAGGCTCAATAATTTGTTTATCTTTACTGACAGCACGATAGTTACAACTTTAATTTATCATTTCATTTTACGTGATAGGATGGACAGCAGAAGTTTTAATATTGTCACTGATTATTTGGCGGTATATATAAAGTATGTCCAAAATAGCTAATGGTTTGCAAACAGTGTGGCTATGCATAAAAAACCAACACACAAACGAACAAACTTCTTAATTTTTAAAGATATATATTTTAAGCATTAGATATTTATTAGTTTGTGAAATAAACTCCTGGACTTTTATGAAAATAATTTGTTGTTGTATTAACAACTAATGATAAAACAGTGATAAAATTTTCATTGCAACAAAAAATAATCGATGATTCAATTTACAATTAGCACAGATGTACCTAATCTATTATTCAAGCCAAATATAAAAGAAAATTATTAACGTAATATCTAAGTTCAGTGATAAAACGTAGGAAAATAATACAGAAGATAATTAAAATTTTAAAATAATAAGGGATTAAATGCGGTGGTTAAATAGTGACTTCATAATGCTAGAAAAAAAATGTTATTTTCATCTACTTATAATGTGATAAATAGATGAATTTCATTGCCTGCTCTTAACCATGGAAAATAATTCATGAAATGATGGCATTAAGCTATCGAAAAGGAGGGAAGGGATGGATTTCTAACTTGCTTTAAATTTTGCTAACCCTAGCTCATCAAGAATCCAATACAGATGCCTCTATTCATTCCAGGTCCAACTACTTTTAAATTCATGGACAGACGGACAGATAAACTAAGCTATTGTTATGTTATGTGTTGATAGTAGAGAAAGTGGGAGAATTGAGGCTTTAAGAAATAGGGCTAAATAGACACACATCGTAATTTTTATAAATTTAGTGATACATTATGTAATTTTCTTTCAAATACACAGGATTTTATTTAACTCTTGCGATATAAGGCAGATAATCTCTTGTACACAATAGTTATAAATTACCACAACAGTTCATAGTTAACAGTTTTGTAGGTACATTAAACAAAAGTAATGCTCTCTTTGACTTCATACATGCACCTCACAGATGAAAATAGTTATCTAAACTTATAATTACTTTGTTATACATCTAGAAGCATACAACATTATGTAAATTATTTTCCCAAATCTGGTACCATAAAAGAAATTAATCATGTTTATAGTGAGAAATGAAATCCAACTAAACCGAAATTTTATTCAAAATACGAACATGGTATGATTTGTGATTTTTTTTATGTTCCCCCACCTAGCATTTCATCGTAGGTCAAAAACAGTTATAGTTACTAAATATAAATTATAATATATTTAAATTGTAATGAATTTGTTTTTTTATACATTTATATACACTATATTTCTGGAATTGTCTGACCATTTTTTTATGTTTGGATCTTAATTCAATTTCAAAACTTTGATCCCTTTTTCCATGGACAGCTTCTTTTTGATCCTTCATAGTCTAATTTGTTTTCTTGCAAAACAGTATGTTTTTAAGTACAATTTGTACACCATTATGTAATAAAACATGCAGCCATTCTATAACTCAAACATATTTTAAGACTAGACATATGAAAGCGTCAATTTTAAGTTGCGGTTAGTTTTAAAACTTTTTTTTCTCTAGCCATCTACTCTTGCCAGCATAAAATGCTGTTCTAAAAACTTAACAGGGAAGAAATGATGTCTACTAAATAACAATTATGATGCGGAACTAGAATAAGTATACAAAGGGAGTGAAATGTCGTGACTGGTTTGTAGAAAATTATGATGCTGCGAAAGAGATAATTCTATTCTCTTTCTAAGAAGTTCTTTATAGGTGTCTCGTTGTATTCTTTAGAAAGAAATAGTTTTTTTTTTTATTTTACAACTGCCATGCTAATTTATGCCGTCCTTCAATCAAACTGTGGCAAAATTATATATCTTGATAGATTGTTGCAGTCTAAGAGACTATAAAAGAAAGAGAATGAATAGATTGCATTTTCACGGATTAACAATGAGAAACGTTTTGTTTGAAAATCAAAGATCACATCCGTTGAATGCCAATTTAGTGTTTATTTAATATGCATGAATGCTTTTTTCGAAAAGAAGTTTGTAAAAAGTAAATTGCTTCTTTTTTCAAAAATTTTGTAGTGTTTATATTTTTTATTTTTATTTAAAATATTAAATAAATTATATGTTTTATATATTGTTGTTTACAGCAAAATTATATAAACTTTTAATTTATTTACAACTTTTTCTCAAACAAATATGACAATTTTAATTTTCATGTAAAGGTGCTAAAACACAAAAAAATTCTTTCCAATGAAAAAGGTAAATATAAAATATTAAAAAACTGAGATATGTACATGCAGTGATTCATAGGAGGTCAAAGAGGTTCATTGGTTGAACGTATTGTTACGATTATGGCAACATTAAGGTCAAATGAGTTAATTGCAAACATAACAAGATTTTAGATCATACAAAGAATCTGATATTTTGATGTTTCAATCTTGATATCAACCGCATTTTCTTACAAACTTGGTCCACAGATAAATTTTAAGTTTTAAAGTTTATTCCTTTAAACAAACATGATAACTTCAGTTAAAAAATAAAATGAGGAAATAAAACCAAGGATGAAAAGTATATTTCTTAGTCATATGTCTTTTCTTTACTCAAACATATTCAAACACACGTACTAAGCCTGAAGGAAACATTTAATTTCCAAGACAAACAAGAAAAAATTATTAAGCTTATGCATCTTTCTTTTAAGCTTTATGATGACCTGAAGGCAAAACACAGTTTAAAATACAGACTAAAAGTATTTTTATCAATATATGCGGAAATAGAATGTTTGTTAACAGTCGAAATTTAAAAATACACTTGATAAGCAAGAAAATAAATTTTGTTTTATTATGACATTGAAATAAATATTTCTACTTATTGTTTTCATTCAAGTTTTTTTAATTTCCTTAACAATGTCAGAAAGGTAGAAAAAATTACCGCATGTCAAAACTTTTTAGAAACTTCATGATGAAACCTTATTTATATTCCATCAATTTCTAACTTCTCAGTTTAGACACCCCTAAAAATAGATTGTAGAATTGTTATGCTTTCTTAGAACGAATTTTCCTTTTAATAGTAGGTAGACTACACACTCCACATTTTTTAAGTAATTTCTGTTATTTGTAAATTTAAATTTGGATCGATACTTTTGCTTTTTAGAACCAGTGTACATAGATTTTATTTTTCATGTCCCCAGTTTGAAACCATGAAAACTCGCTTTATCTATTGCAAAACTCCATTTTAGAGTACTTATTCATCATTTAATACAAAATAAATCATTTTTACGAAGTTTTACTTTTTTCATAAATGGCATAATATGATGTTTCAAACTATAGCTAATCACTAACGTGACTTGCTGTGGTATTTAAAATTATTTAAATTTCTTATTTATTTTTTCCGTGCTGTTAATAATAACTTAAATTTAAAATGTGATTCGATATATAATCGGCAGAAATAGGTTATATCTCATATATATGATATATCATATGCTTGTAAATTCTGTAATTACTAGTATTGTATAATGTACATCCTCGTATTTAAAAAAAATACAATACATACATACTATTGAAATACAATTGACATTCCAAATTGTCTACCAATTAATATATGTACTTAGTGAATCAAGCTTCAAAAATCTTTCAATTCGAAAAAATACTCTATTCATAATCAAACTGTCTCACTATTCGTTTTAAGACATTGGGAAGATTTTGGCTTTACGGAATCAAACATTCCATTTTAAGTCCAGAACTTTGTTAACGTCAGACCTAGAGAGCATCGATTCCCATAAGAATTATTACATCACATAATTTTTGAATGCTCAAAATGCAAGGTGATCGGTAAAAAGTGGATTCGTTTAATTTGGAGCGCTACTGTCTACAGCTACACGAAGGCTAATGTACCAGGACTTACGGTCTACAATAGATTCCGAATGTTCACTAAAATTAGTGACAATCTTATGTTCGACTTCAAAATTCACACATGTGTTAATAGATAGGAGATTAAGAGTAATGGACTTATATTGCTTCAAACATTCAGTAATCATTTGCAGCAAACAGATATACGATTGCGTTATGATGCGGATATTAGATAACTAGCAAGTTTGCCCGTGCTTCGTTACGGTGAACTTAATATATTACTTTTAAACAAAGATTTATTTTTCGTGCATAACTCTCTAAATTCGTCACAGTTCAGTTCGAGTCATTGGCATATTTATATATTTCTATCATAGGCGTATTATAACATTATTCAGTTTTTATAATCGAATTTGTCTTATATTAAATTTGCTCAAACTTTTTTTATGGTAAAATATAAGTTTAACCCTAAATTACATTACTGTATTACTACTGTACGTTGATTAGCAAAGTTAACAGATCTTGCCATATTACGTGATAGAATAGGAAGCAGAGGTTTTGACAGCAACAGTGCAATTTTGGTGGTATAAATAAATGTTGTCTAAAAAGAAAATTTATGACAAACCACATGGTTTTGTATGAAGCAGAAACACATTCATATTGACAACCATATGGATATAAAGAAAACTATATAAAATGATAGGTTTTTATTTGCCCATGAGAGTCACTGGTATTTGTACTTTTTGTTGTTAGAATATTGTTGATAAACATTTCATTGCAACTTAAAAATTAACCAAGAATTAAGCTTAAAATTAGTTCTCATATAAAAAATGGTATAGTTTGCGTCACATAGAAATGAAAGTGAATCACTTTATATCTCAATTTTCAGGTCAAATCAAATGGATACTACGCATACGATGTTTAAATAATATAAAATAAGAAATGAATAAATGAAATATTTAAAGGAATGACGTCATAATGATAGAAAAATATCATTTTCACCTATGTATTATGTAATAAATTAAAAATTTTAATCTTCTGCTTTTAAACGAGGAAAATTGCGTTTAAAACAAGTACTTTAGATGACGTCACATTGCTAGAAATATTGCTTCTTTCACTTACTTATCATGCGATAAATTAAAAATTTAATCCTTTGCTTTTAACCGGGGAAAATAATGCTTGGAATAGTGACATGAAATGCTCGAAAAAGGGGGAAGGAATGGATTTCGAACGTTAAAAATTTACAAAAACATTCCCTGGGATATGTTTATACATTTCCCAAATTTTCACAGCGATTGGATGCATAGTTTTTGAGTCTATTGAGTACATACAGACAGACACAAATTCATTTATACATATATATAGATTCGTTAAATGTATTTATGCACTTTATACATTTTATTGCTTGTTGGTTTTAAACTATAATAAACGAATAAAAAAAACTTAAAATTTAACATAAAATTTCTTAAGCCTCCCAGATTATATAGTGGTTAGGGTATTGTTTTCCAACACGATCGGTTTTGCTTTCATTCTCAAGTAAGGTTTGGGAGTATTTGTGAGTTATACCATCATAGGGACCGATGTTACCCATCTACTATGATCTTTCCATGAGAAAACGGACATCGATTGGATTCTATGTTAAAATTTTAATAATTGCAAGTGCTCAGAACTTTTTAAATAAAAAATAATTTTCGTTATAGAATAATAATAATAGGAAGTTTAATAAAACATATTACTTTTTAAACATATAAACATATTATTTGAAGGACAATTTATTTTAAATCTTTGAAATGCATTTTATTCCCTTTCACATGTCACACTGAATTTCCTCATCTGTGTAGAAACTTTTCATTCGTTTTCAACAAATTATTCTCAAACTCCATAGTTTTATATATTAGGTTATCACTTACTAAATCAAATATAATATCCGAACGGATATTTCAACTGACTCAAAAATCCCTTATGCATAAAAAATGTAGATAGATCTTCGATCAGAAATTCAAATGGACTTTGCCATAAATCTCTTTTGTGCTCTGCATATGAAAACGGTTTCTTCATTTCAGTGTTAAATGACCTGCCTAAGTAAAAGCAATTTTTCATGCATCTATTTTAAAGATTTATTTTCGGAGGATGGTGAGGCTCTCGAATATAACTAGATTATTACTTTAATAACATCGAATTATAAAACACGCAAAGGAAGTTGTTTGTAGAATGTAATAAAATATTTCCATGAAATATGCATCACTTAAGTAAGAAATCATATTTTCTGAATAACGTATAAATTTAATTTTGTTAAGGCAATTTGTTATTTATTTAAGTTTGACTTGAAATATAATTCTATTAAAATAACTTCCGAATTTTTTAGGTATTTCATATTGTTTTGCGAATGTAAAAACTTTGCATATTTTGTTTCAGAAATTCATTAACATAGAAACGAATTCATCTAACGAAAAATATATTGACATATATGCTTTTAAATTTTAATGAACATGTCAAAAGAAATAAAATGTGTTTTGTTCACCTATATTATGACCGAATCTGTAAAAAAACTCTCTTTTTTATTGTACATTGTTGTCCTGTTATTAAAATGTACAATTTTTTTAAGCCTTTGGAATAATTTTCAATGTCTAAAAATTCTTGTTAAATTCTATGGGATAGACTGTTTCCCTGTTCTGGAAAAAAAAAGTTCGAGTTTTACTAAGGACTATGCTTCTTGGAGTACTATTTAATCTAGTGCTTTTTGAGTATCACTTACATTCATTAGTTTCATTTATTTCACCCTTTCTCGTATACA
>CM063508.1:2782021-2797021 GCA_032207245.1 Pardosa pseudoannulata | reverse complement strand
GATTGTCAAGTGTATCCCACTACATCCTATTTCCTAAACCGTAGCAAAATGCTTCATTCATTTAAAAGGAGGAGAAGTCTGCCGAAATGCTGAATTTATAATTTCGGCGTAAATATTCCTTTTGAAATGCAAAAGGATGTAATGCATAATGCAGAGGGGAATTTATCTTCAGTCGACAGGGCTCTTTCAGAATATCGGCATGCACCTCTACGGAGGATATAGAAAAGCAATACCTTGATTCTGCAGCATACGCGAATAGAAAATTAGATATTTGCACTTCGCCAAACCACATCCTCCCTAATATTTAATTTAATTTCTTATAATAGGGATGGTGGACATTACAAGGGATATTAACCTTTCACAGTCCATTCTTCCCAAAAGGGAGCATAATATTAATAAAATTAGTTAAAATTAAATTTTATCAATATTTATACAAAAAAAATTAGTAAATGTAGTAAAAGGACTACTCAATTTTTTTAAATAAAAGCTATATTTCTATGATTAATAGAAAAATGTATAAAAAATCATAAAAATGATACTTTTCCTCATTTTCTACAGAGTAGGGGAGAGTGGGGCACCTTGGGACACCTTTATTTTCAGGGTTTAATTTGCAACCAGAAATTAGTGCTCATGTGTATTGATAGATGACATTACTTTTCACTTCTCAAAGAATTTTGATGAAGATAGTGCTTATAGGTAAGGAACAATTTCATTTTCTTTGTTTTGAATAACCCAAAATTACATGAATGGGCATTTTAAAAAGTAACTTTTTTGAAAAAAAAATTAAATATTTAAAAAAAGGTATATTGTTATGAAAGAAAATTCATTTATTATTATTTTTATGCTAATAAATAAACTGTATTGTTAAATCTAACTATATAATAGTTACCAAAGAATACTATGTAAAATGGGGCAGGTTGTGACACACATAGATGAGGCACCTTGGGACACATTAAAAAGTGTAAACAAATAACAATTCAAGCAAAATAATTAATATTTTGGTGCCTAATTTTTAAATTAGGATTTAACATGTCAAAAATTTAATTTATTAAGTTATAGACGTTGAACACTCCTAAAGAAACAATAGGCCAAAGGTGCATTTTGTTAGAATTTAAAGAAGAATTTGCTGGCATGAAATATAAGATTTGTTTAAAAAATGTATCGACTTGAACAATTTTCAGCCATTTCTCTTTTATAACAGTTAATAAAAATAATTTGAAAAATATTTTGTATTTGTTGTTTAGTGTCCCAACCTACCCCATACAGTGGGGCAGATTGAGACATTGGAAAGGTATTTTATTTCTTTTATTACTCTTTAACTAAATGAGATATTAAGTACATTTAATGTTTATAAGAAGCAGATATGATGACAATATATGAATGCATACTAATGTTTTTAATTAGCTTTAAAACAATTCATAAAAATGTTTAACCGAAAAGTGTCCCAAGGTGTATGTTTTAATATTTTTCTCAGAGAAAAACCGTGAGAGAAAGGGTCAAATCTGTCAGGGAGGTGAGCAATTAACTGGATTTTCATATCCCATCGAGGCAAGAGCAACCACAGAATCACCATCCGACTCTTACAGATAACCCCTTTGAAAAGGTTTGTAAATGAATCTTCAGCATAAGCAAGTAGGAAATTCGATATTTGCACATGCGCTTAACTACGTTCTTTCTTATTTTTAAGATAATTAGTCATGAAAGGAATGGTGGACATTTAAAAATGTCTTAATAAAATATAAACTTAGAATTTCGAAAATTTGAATTAAAAAATTAAAGTATTTATAAATTAATTACATTACATATTTCTATAAAAATATTTGAATATAATATATATATATATATATATATATATATATATATATATATATATATATATATTTATATTAAATCCTAAAACATCCCTTAAAACGATTTATCAGGAAGTAGGAAGTTAGATATTTGCACAGGTACCTAATCACATACTGTCTAATTTTTGAGTTAATGCCTCATTAAAGTTATGATGGACATAACAAGCTATTATAATAAATTAAAAATTTAGAATTATGAAAATTTGAAAAAAATATGAAGTATAGAATTTTGAACTAGAAATTTTAAAACTAATTTTGAAGGTTTAGTTATAAAGCTGGTGACTCTATAATCAAGATTGTTCCAATTTTCCCAAAGTCCATTTGAGATCTTGGTTGCTAACATATTGCGGCTGATATTTGTCACAGGCAATGCCCGCGCCTTAGTGACTTCAGAAATCACCAGACATGGGAATTTGGTACCATAAATTTCCTTCTTTAACATGATTATGACTCATCTGGCATATCTAGGCACCAATAACATTTCAACCAAGATCTCAAAATGACTCTGTGAAAATTAGAACAATATGATAATAACCTTTGTGACTCCTTCCCACTACAATTATTAACATTTTAAACGTAGTATTGTCAATACGTCATTGAATACAAATACCATTTTTATATATTCAATGCAAACGAATTTCAAAGAAAATGCACATTGTGGCAAACTACACTTACTACACTTGTTACACTTACACTTTTACTACACTTTAGAAAACAAAAGCAATGATAAAAGCAATATAAATTATAATAATAAAATTATAAAATAAATTACTCAAAAAATATATTTAAAATTTAAATTGGTAACACACTGTGATGTCAAAGTACTGGTTAATAAATATACAGAAGTAAATTCATAAATGTCATTAACTTTTCTAGAAATTTCTTGACAGCAAACTATTTGTCTTAATTATATGTTCTAGTTGCAGAGAGTAACGTAACTCCAAAGTTAATAAATGCCACTTCTTTGTCAACAAATGGAATTATAAAGTTGCATGAACTTATAATAATTCATTCTTATAGAGAGATACATGAACAGCAATATTAAATTAAATATTAAAAAGTTATGAACGGTTTTTAACGATTCATATCAAACATTTGTTATAATAAATTTAATTAAAATGTGTCCCACTATATTTCCGTAAAAGTTGTTTATTTGCGTTGTATAGTTTTATATTATTTCATTGAAACTGAACTATGTAAAATATATTCATTATACTAAAGTTTAAAACCAGTTTGGTATATTCAAATCAAATCTAAAGTGTTAACAAAATAGGAAACTTCTAATTCAGACTATCTTATTAACATTTATACTAAAGAATATATATATATTCAATACTTGTTAAAAATAATCCTTTACATTTATGCTACTTCATATATATATATATATATATATATATATATATATATATATATATATATATATATATATATATATATATATATATATATATATATATATATATATATATTTTAAACTCTAGCTATCAACTCGATTAGAGTATACATCTAGTTATCTTTAATATTTAAAATTAATTAAACAATAGGAGATAAATTGTTTCAATTCTGGGCTTCTCTGACACTAATAAGGTTATCTAAATGCATGCACATAGAGAACTCTGATGCGATTATTCCGTTACTCTGTAATATAATGCTTAGATTTAGTTAGCGACACATTTAAATTGCCGATCAAGAAACCATTAAAAATAGTGCTTAAAGTAGGACACTGTATTTCTGTAGCAAAATTAATTTGTACTTTTATACCGTAAATTCATTTGTTTCCATTCATTTTTATCTTCCCTAATTTTTATGTTCCCTAAATGTTAATCATTAAATCGTTAAATGAATTATCATGTAAGTTTTCATGCATATACCACCCCTCTCTGTGCATGGGTGTGTTACTCCAATAAAATGGGAGATCAAATTTTAGATGAAAATACATTTTTTATTCATTAGAGGTTTCTCATTTAATGATTCAACAATCTTTAACTAGGTTAAAATTTTCAAGACATCAGAATAATATAAATGTTTTTTAAAAAAAAAGTTAGAAGCTGGAATTCCTTAAGGTATCCGTCTACTTTCAGAGAACTGTTTTCTTTAAACGTAGAAACTAGTTCATGTTTTTACATTTTTAGATTTATTTTTTATATTATCATAAAGAATTGAGCTTAAAAATTTATTCCTGGAGAAGTTTTTATAAAATTTCTAATAAATGAAGAAAATTTAGTAAAAAAAAATCGGGTTTTTTCAAAAGGTGTAATTTTTTAATAAATTCAACTTTTTCAATATTTTTGATGCAACACATTTCTTATACAAGGGACTAGTGAATCACCTAAAATCTTAGCTTAATTTACATTTGGCAAAAAATTTTGGTCCTTTAAAATCATACACATTGAATTTTTAATGAATTTTCATTACCTTTATATCTAACTATGAGTGTAACATCATTAAAAATTATCCAAATTTAAATATTTTAGGTCATTCACTAGTAAATACTATCAAAAGCATTCATAATACTTTTCAACAAAATATTTTAAGAACTTTTTGAGAAGTCCCATTCCGAGTTTCAACATTTTATTAAAAATACCGTCCTGAGAAAAACGCATTTGAAGTGTATGAAAGCAACTTTAACTATTAAATAATTAAAATGCATGTTTAAAATTCCCCACACTTTCTTGCTTTAAAACTTTCTAATTGCTAAGTTACTAATTATTATAAATACGAGAAAATTGTTTAAACTAATCTTCATGAAAATTTAAAAAGTTTTTTCGAAAAAAAAAATGCTCTTTAAATGGATTTAAATTCACAACTTCCGGTTACAAAGTCGCTACTTCCGTTTTGTTTTGACATCTGTCACTGATATTTAAACAGCTGTACCTTTCTTTAATATGCCTTAGAGACGAAATAAAAACAGATTTAGAAGCTTAAAAATTGAAATATTATAGCAGAGAAATAAAAATAATTATGATTTTTGTCAAAAAATAACGTTTTCAACGTAGTCGGATACCTTAACACAGTGTCTGTACTATACATCGCAGGTAATATATAGATTTTATTTTTTTATATAATACATGTGGTGCATTTTATCCTACATATTAACCAAGATTTTACAACATTTTAAATTTATATCAGTGTATATTACACATGATACCGAAGAGTGTAAAACATATATGTAGATGTGTACATCATATGTGTTGAACAAGATATGTAAAGGATTTTCACATAAATACCTGTAACAGTCAGTTTCACGTTCTTTATCTATAATAATATGCTAACTGCTTTCACAAATTACGAAGAGGATGGGGATATTTTGACTGACCTTATATTTTTCACCTTTTATTCAGTACAATTGCAAGTAATGTTGCATTTTTTGTATGTTATATTAACTTTTACTTTAATCGCATTTGCCCATGGGGGAGTTGTTGTTTATCGTATTCTATCCCAGAATTTTCAGTTTTCCAGAATATCCTTTAAGAACTTTTATCGAACTGTAAAATTCTACTTAGAAGATTCACTGTGCTAACTTCATTACAAAATATTTATAAAACACCAGATGTACATTTTTGTTTTTCTCTATTATCCATCAGCTTTCATCCGCAGTAAATGAACAGATAAATAGAGATGGTACCATAAATGTGTACATCGGTTTTGAATGTACTTCAGGAAGCGCATGAATGCTGCATTTTCCTGCAAGATATGATCCTAATCCCGTTCTCCCTTTCACTTTAAAAGGACATGATTTCAAACTCCAATTACTGTAATTATGCGGTGTTCCTTAAAAATTAGTTTAGTATAGGAAAGATTATGGTTTACAAGTAACAGATTATATTTAAAAGAAAATGTTAGTGTTTCTAAGAATAGATCAATTTATTCACAAAAGAGACACAAAACATCCAATAATGAAAGCAAATAAATTTATTTTATCCTGAATTATAGAAACTTAATTATACCTAATAAATAAATACAAATCCATTTAAATTATTCACTAGTAAAACAAGAAAAATTAATTCCGAATAATGTTAAATAAATGTTAGCTTTTTCAAAAAAAAAAATAAATAAATAAATAAATAAAAATAAAAATAAAGAAACGAAAAACAATTATTTAAACTTTGTTGTTGGTGGTGTCTTATGCATTTGGCCAAACGAAAAACGATTCAGCCGCATGATACTTCTATTTAGGCAAAGGGGTGTGCCTTTCGTTTTAACGACCACTTCAAGGGTGACTTGTGTTCAAGTGGGTGTACGTAATTTAGAAATAGGGACCAAGCAGAAGACCTCTTGGCTTGGCTTGCCACCCCCAGAGATATTGATTGAGAACATGGAGGAAATTGTGCCTACGAACATATTTTAAGGGTCTCAGTCACCTTTGACGAACACAGCCGATCTTAGGCCGGCTCAGACTCCGAGCCCACAACCCTTCAGTTACGAGAGTTTTTAAATTTTAAAATTGGTAGGAAATTTCTTTTATAAGACAAAATTCCTAGATGATGAAAAGAGATTTTTGTTGTTGTTGTTTCTCATGCTACTTCGTCAAAACAAGCAGGATTGAGCCTGCAGACCCCTGTTTTATGGCCAAGTGGTGCACCTTTCTTTTTTAACGAGCATCATTAAGGTGAAAGAACGGCTTCGCTCAAGTGTGTCCTCTTAATTTTGAAGTAGTGACCAAGAAGAAGACCCACAGACTTTACCTGCAACCCCTAGAGGTATTGATTGAGAACTTGGAGGATATTGTGACTACGAATCTATTTTATGTGCCCCAGTCACCTTTTAACGAACATGGCTGATCTTAGGCCGCCTCGGGCACTGAACCAAAACCTTTCAGTTACGAGATCGCTGCCTTTGAAGACTCAAATTACGAGGCTCACTAAGAGATTTTTAAATCTGAGGCAATTTCCTATATTAAAATCTATTTCTCAATCAAAGTGTTCAGTCCAACAGCCATGATGCGACAGCAATTGCTTAATATTTTTTGTAAACTGTTTATTTTGTAACCGTGAAGCGTAGTGCCATCTGTAAATATATGTAATACAATAGTGTTCGCTGAGAGCGAGGGGATTAAATAGGCCATATGTTCTGTTTCTTCTTGGTTTCTTTAAAGTGGATGGTTTGGACGACGTTGGGAGTGAGAATAGTCAAAGTTATTGTAAGTAAATGCCTTATTCCTTTTAATTAAAAATCTTATTAGGTTGTCATTTCCCCAACGCTGATCCAATCCATATTCATTCAATTCTATTTCATTGTGTTTAAGTATTTTGGTATCACCCTCATTCACATTATTCTTATTTATTATACATTCCACTAAGTCTTAACATCTCACACAAAGAAAACGGAAATTTTAAATTAATTTAATCATTTAAACAATGGTTAAAATTCCGAGTATTTTGCACTACAGATTCATATTCAATTTTGCTGATTACTCCCTTCTTTTCTCTATCAGACAAAATCTTAAATTTCATTTCAGTAAGAATGAAAAATTTTCAAAGACATTTAAAATCTAAACTTTTGCAATTTAAATATCTTCTTCGATAATTTTATTTCCATAAAAATAGTTTCTCAGTTATCTCAAAGTAGTAATGTTATCTCAGTTTTAAAGAATATAAAATAATTTTTTTTATGATTGTTCAGTTATAAATCTGGAAAACATTTTAAAAACATAATTTTTTATAAACTTAAAAAAAGAACTATTAAAAACTTTTACAAAATATTTTTAGCAGTTATGAAAAAAAAAGATTAAATATATAAAGTTAGTTCGATTATTCAATCCGTTTCTATAAATATATTTTACTTTCTTAAATATTTTTTCAAAGAAATTTTTCACCGGGTTTTAATCTCAAACTTGATAAGAGAGAAAATACACTTCAAAGAAAACTGAAATGGAAAATGAAATTCAATTTTTTAAAAGTATCAAGCAAAATAAACATTAAATAGTTTGGATAATATATAAATGTAGATGTTGAAATTTTTTTTAAATATCGCAAAGGTATACATTTTTTTAAACATTTATAAAACTAGAATCTGATCACCGTTGTCCATTTGATTTATTCATGCTAGTTAACTTTTTAAAAAAGTTCTTAAAAATTACTTGGGTTTTCTGATTAATTTAAATCTAGGAAATAAAATAAATTTCGATTTCATCCCATTTGTAAGGAATTAGAATTATTGATATATATATATATATATATATATATATATATATATATATATATATATATATATATATATATATATATATATATATATATATATTATATATATATATATATATATATATATATATATATATATATATATATATATATACATATATATATATATGTGTGTGTGTGCGTGTGTAATCCATCTATTACAGAACTGTTGGACAAGGAAAAAGCTAAACAGCTAGCAGTAAGAAAAATGCAGTCTGCCGACATTGAAGAGAACGGCACAAGTCGAATTAAAACTTTATTCCAGAGCGGCTCAAACGGACATCTGTACTCAACGACAGACAAAGGAAACACAAAAATCACTCTGCTCGAACAGACGTGTACCCACGAGAAGAAGACCACGAGAAGAATTTTCCCATTTACTCAGCGAATTTAAAAGATCAGCAAGATCAGGAATAACGCTGATCCATTTGCCGGCTATAACTGGGAAACACGTTGAATACACAGAAAATTTACATTTATAGGATAGAAATCTTTGGTAAATGTATCGAAAGTCGAAGACACTCCTTTGATTAAGACATTTAGAGGATGGGAAAAAGATTTTAAGGAATTAGAATGGGAGAGAGGAGGTTTTTAAGGAAATATTAAAGTTAAATAATTTTGATATATTACACACACACAATATATATATATATATATATATATATATATATATATATATATATATATATATATATATATATATATATATATATATATATATATATATATAATATATATATATATATATATATATATATATATATATATTTATATATATATATATATATATATATATATATATATATATATATACATATATATATATACATACATATATATACATATATATATATATATATATATATATATATATATATATATATATATATATATATATATATATATATATATATATATATATATATATATATATATATATATATATATATATACATATATATATATATACATATATATACATATATATATATATATATATATATATATATATATATATATATATATATATATATATATATATATATATATATATATATATATATATATATATATATATATATATATATATATAGGTGGGTTAGTGGATTTTACAAGTAGATATATTCGTCAAAATGAGTTTTTAATTCAAGGAATCTTTTTGACTTTTTTAAACATAAGTGGAGAAAATAACGGCATCAATAATGCAAACATCTGTATAATGAAAATTTCAATTAATTTCTTGTGAGAATTAAGAAATTGGGTAGAGAAAGAGGTGGAAAAGCTAATACAAATCTACCATTAATTCCCATTATAGTTTTCTAAGAAGTGTGTTCGGAATGACAATCTCCTTGATTATTATAACAGACTTATTTGGATGGCTGGAAAAGCTAAGATTAACAAAAGTAGATCGGGAATAGAAATTCGCAAAAATGTTGAAGGACAATAATTTGTGATATATTACAAATATATCTGTGTCGTTGTATATCCTTGTTAAGAGAAAAACACTTAACTTGAAATTTTTGCATAAGACAAAGGAAAAAATCATCCTTTGTCAAGTTGTATTACAAAATAAGAAGAGTTGTATTGTTTAATGCGAACATGAAGAACACTTGTAAAACGAAGTAAATATGGTGCCACATGATAAGAAAATTAAACTGTTTTTCTGTTGGCTTTTTACTTAGGAACAAACTTGCATTTTTTTAGGAAATGGACAAATGAGAATAGCGTGTTTCTTTTCAGTAATAGCAATGGCATGTTATTGTGGTATTTTGATGTGAGTGCACTGTGTTAAAATAAGGTCGACAGAGCGACGGCACCATTATGTTAAAATGAGGCAGACAGAGTGTCTAGGCCATCCGCACGTATAAGTGAAATACTCGTAAGAAAATAAAAAACTGAAAAAAAACTAAATCCTCCTGCTGGATTTTAATATTTTGAACATAAATAAAGGTGTAAACAGGAATTAAAAATGCTATTTAATCCATTATGCCAATGGAACAACACTCGGTCAAAGATATACCAACCATGGCATCTTGATGTAAAAAAAGAAATGGTACAAGAAAACTGGTGCAGAAGTAATTAAGCTCCACACTCCTTCTTACTTGCTTTCTCTCCGAAGGAGCCGGCAGATCTCTGAAAATGTTCGTTGGGCAGCGTTGCCTTGGCCGAAGAGTTCTACTCTAAGGTTAGCACTCCATCTTGACCAATGAGGTCGAAGGAGAATCACTCACTTCACTTTCGCTTCTATGTCAGTTTCGCGCTGGCGTTGTTGAATTGTAACTCTTTATTGCAAACTGTATGGCATCCTTGTGTATAATATTGTTAAAGATGTACTTTTATATATAAATATTACTCATTAATTTAAAAAAATTGAAACTGTTTTATATACAGATATCATGTAAATACTTTGTTTTAAGTGTTTAATTTTGAAGTCACCCTATATGCTTTAAGGTATATTAGCGGTATATTAGAAAAAATAACTGAGTCTCTAATTTTGTCAAGGTTTAAGTATATATATATATATATATATATATATATATTATATATATATATATATATATATATATATATATATATATATATATATATATATATATATATATATATATATATATATATATATATATATAAAGAGAATGAAATATCCATTTTTATGCTTATATTTATAAGTCTACTTAAAAGAAAATAACACCATCTACCGTATATTCATTTTGGACCACATTTTGGACAAAGAGTCTAAGAAATTACCATCCACTTATTATACTAACGTTGCTTATCACTACCTGAACAGTATCTGAAATGACACCGTTCTATTTTTCCGAATAAAAAAAATGTTAGCGTAGTATTAACAATATTTTACTTTTTCAGATCTATTTGGACGCTCCATCAATTAATTTAATTATTCATCACGGATAACAACACTTTATAAATCACGGCTCTGGCTATGTTTTATGGTGAAATCTAATAGGTTCCCTCTATAATTAAGAATAATTAATCACTAATTAGTGTTTTTACTCTTACCATGAAAGGGCGATGACCGAAGAGTTAGTCTTTATGTGTTTACCCTTTAGCAATATTTGTGCATTCTTTTTTTCTTTTTTAGCATGTAAACTTGAAACCATCCATATTCAGCATGAAACATGAAAGGCAGTGCTTTAATTTATACACGTGTGTGAAATAAAAGTTTCAGTCAATCTCTGAAAAAAATACCCTGTATTGTTGTAAGGTTACTTAATTTCGCAAACAGTTCTGTGTTAACTTCTTAAGATCAAGTCAAAGCAGTTTAACCATTTTTGTTACAAGTTAAGCTTTCAGGTCTAACTAGTATCAGGAATACAACAGAGGATATGCAGTCAATTTTTTTCAAAATATGACTACAAACACAGACGTATTTTAATGATTTTAGAATTAATTTGGAATTTAAAAATTCTGAAAATATTATTAATATAGCATTTTATTATTTTGTACCCACACTATAGAATGATCAAAATCTTGTTGGAAAAATTTTTTATGTCCTATTGCAGAAAATTTACTTTTTGAAGTTAAATTTACATATCTGTTTATGAAATAGTATTGTCTATTACAGATAGATGAGCTCAAGAGATTAAAAAATGGATAAAAATGAAATACCTAAACAACATGCTTTATATAAAAATAACACAGGCCTACACAAAAAAAAATTTTGCTTTGTTGCCTTAGATTTTAAAACTGCATTTAGCTCTGTTTGGGGTGCTGATTCTTAATATGAAATCAGTTTTTCTCTACAAGCTCTACTTTTTTAGATAAACGTTTTTTATCGTGCAGTACTACAGGAAATGTGAACCACATAGCTTCTAGAAAATCCACCAGATAGGCTAAACATTTGTAATGTAAGTGATTTTCAACCCTTCTACTATAGTTGAAATCCTTTTTGAGTTGAGTGAACATTTTTAAGTAATAAATTAAACACTTTTTGAGTTTAATTTAGTATGAGATTCGTCGTGCAGGGTAGGTAGAAATTAGCTTCGAGTAATATTTGAGTTTAGGGGAGAGATGTTATAAAGTTAACCTAAAACGTACTATGTTGTAGATTTTTGTACTTATATCGATAAATAGAAATAAAATGGGTTCAAATAGAAGAAGTTGTGCAAATCATCCTGTGAGGCACAAGGTGAAATATTTCACCAGCATATTAAAATTATGGAGGTCCACTATCAAGGAAGATATGATACGCACATGATGGCTGATTACTGCTGGAGTTTAAAAAGGGACTCTACCAAAACACATTCAAGATTGTCAAGAAAAAGAAGCTTCCGAAGTGTTGAGTGACTAAACTTTGTCTCACCTTAATAAAATACAACTGGGGAAAGAATACGGCCCTATTTACACTAGTTTCTTGGTAAATTATTAAACATTTAATTCTATTAATAAATTTGTCATCCTATATATTATTGCTATAAGATAAAACTTTATCATTATAATAAATATTTGAGACAGAGTATAGTTGATTTCCTCGATTCCTTTTTCCCTCTATCTTTGAAAGCAACAATATTTGTGTAACATATTAATAATATATAAATTTATTAATAATTAATATATTTGTCTAAGATATTAGTAATATTATAATATATTAATAGTATACTTCTGTGTTTAGTTTATTTGATTTGATTTATGGATTCAACATAAAATAGTATACCATATGTTTTACCAAAATGGTAAATTTCAGAAATACGAGCTACTAGGCAAAATCTAATGCTGTTTTTGAATTCAGGGCATCAAATTTATATAAAATCAGCTCTAAATACCTAGGCACCAAAAACACTGTTGACCTGTGTAATCGTTGCGTAATTCTATCAAATATAAAACAAAATACTTATTAGGTAATTATTCCTTATTATTTTTATACACTATTCTGTTTATGTTTCTCTAATAAATGCACATTCTTAAGTGCAAGCGAACACACTTATAACGAACACAATGGGACAGCGATATGTTTTACTCTTTTAAACCCAGTTGTAGTGAAAAATGGGTTTAAAAGAAAATACTAAAATTTCAGACATAGTTAATACTACAACTTAGCCGTTCACAGTAGCTTGGTTGCTATAGAATCCAACTGCAGAACAGACCGTCCCTGGTTCGAATCCCTTGCAGAGTTAAGAGTAGAGTTTTTTAATAGTGATATTTATTAGTTGCTTAAAATTTGAAGGATTCTAGAACTATCTTTTTTGTTTGAGCCAGATCTTTCCCAAGCATTCAGATTGTATGTAAAAGCTATGTCCCATCAGTTAGGATTAGTTCTCCGTTCTGTTTTCAAGCGAGTTGCTTCGGATTTAATAAATCCAATTGTTCGTTTAATCTAATTGTGTCATTATTTCAATCTTTGTGGCAATCTACTATACATACTTAATTATTATTTTTTTCTTCACAGTAGAAAATAATTTGACTGTCTTATTGCTTCTTGTTGGTTAGATGTTTGGAGTGATACGGTCAACTTCTTTCCTACAAGAAAATTGTTGAAACCGGGATTTACAGATTATAGAAGATTCCCAACATGACAGCAGTGTTATTTGTTCCCACGGATTACTAAACCAAATTCAGCCCCGTACGCATACTGACACTTTTCGGCGTGTTCTTATTATGCTATTTCTGCTTGGAACACAGGAACTTCGGAAGAGTATTAAGCACCCTGCTAATACGGACATTTTTTGTCGCCTGCTTAATGTATTATTGTTGTTTGGGACCCAAGTACTCCAGGACAGAGTTTTGCACCCTATTAATAGGAACATTTTTCAGTTCCTCTTTATTGTGTTAGGGTTATTTGGAAACCCACGGACTCCGATACTGAGTTTTGCACCCTACACATATGTACATTTTTGACACCTCTTTATTGTGTCCTTATCCTTTCGAACCCACGGACTCTGCAATAGAATTCTGCCCGCTACTCATTCAGCAGATGCTTGGTGACTTTTTATTATGTTACTGTCTTTCAGAACAGACATATAGCCTGAAATTTAGTGTCAGTTTCACCTTTGGATTTAAAAAAAAATTCAAAATGATTCTGTGTACTTAAAATAAATTCAACATCTTGGACGGTTTACCTTGAAATGCCTTACATTCGCAGTTATCGTTGTCTTGTTCTTTATATTTTTTATTTATCTTGAATTTTACCTCATAGGTAGGTATCTCGAAAATGATAACATGTACATCATTAAATTCATCATTTCAAAATTCTTCTCTATTATTCTACATTTTCCAAGTCATCTACTTCCTCATCCTTATATCTTTTCTCAGTGATCTCGCAGTATTATAAGAAAGTATTAGCTGAGTTGTAGAGTTGAAGGAGAAAAACAAATTATATCAATTGCATAAAAACTTACAGTAACAGTTATTTCCTCCTGAAAAGCTACTTATATTCCCATTGACTTAACATTGTACTAATTAAATATTTCTGATTACCCAGTTAAATGCTTGTTCTCATTGAAGAAGGGCAATTTATAAAAGACTTTAACAGCATAACATGCATCCTACTAAAAGCAAGACTCCGCTAAGTAGAGGGGTGACGTCCAACTTGTCCTCTCAAAGTCCAGATAACAATTAGATGTCTAAGGAATGGTTCATAGAATCACTATGATGTTAAAACCGATATTTGTAACAAAATTTCAATTTCATTTATAGAATAAAATGCATTACATAACTACCATTATATCATAAACTGATTGTTTCATAGTATATTGCAAAAACATTATACAAATTTACATAAAAAATTTTCATTTTACATTATAAAAGAAAAAAATAAATAGGAACTACAAAATAAATGTTTTTTTTTCATTTTACAAATAACACAAGTTTGCCAAAGACTTTTTTTTAAACTCTCTAAAAATAAGCCTTTCTCTAATAACGTTTTTATGAAAACAAACTTTTTTTCCAACTGATATAAAAAGTGTCCGTCAATTGCTGCTGCTAAACCATTTAACTCCCATGTCAGTTCT
>CM063508.1:2747021-2779521 GCA_032207245.1 Pardosa pseudoannulata | reverse complement strand
AGGAAGTTATGAGTGTTTATATATGCACACATAGATATCTCTTGTATACATGCATATATATATATATATATATATATATATATATATATATATATATATATATATATATATATATATATATATATATATATATATATTAACATTCTTTATACATACATACGTTTAACATAATTAATTATGTATGAATAAAGTAATATGAATGGATTTATAATATTACTAAAAATATAGTAATTAAAAACTTAATTATTTCATTTAAATGATTCGATTTATACCCTATTTATAGCATTTCCCTGATCTTAAAATTATCAAAATTGGACAATTTTAACTATTATAAGTGCTATTGTAAATTTTCTAGCATTAGCGGGAACATCCGACTAGAAGTAATAATAGATTCCAACAGAGAGCTACTATCTTTAAAGGTATTACTTCAAATTCTTAAATAAATAATTCTTGAAAGAATGACTAACATCATATAAAATTCCAAAATGCTCCCCAATTATTCCAAATTAATTTCCTCTCCGTCCATCCTGTTTGAACTAGAAAGCGATAAAAGGCGAGTTCTATTCAACACTAATTAGGATTTATATAATGCCCAGTACTTAAGCCTCGGCTAATCATCTCTTTGACATGTTACTCCGAGTTTCTAGTGTTTGGGATAATATTTCGAGAAATTATTAGTTAAAATTCTTTAATACTCTTAAAGCAAGAATTATTTCCAGATTTGTTCAGAAGCAGCTGTTAAATTTAACTTGTCTTTGAGGTTAGTCAGTTTAATTTCTTGAGCTGAATCTCTTAATTTGAAATGAAAGATGAAATTTAAGAAACAAATTCGAACAAATTGGGCTATGTGTGTTATATCATTAAAATATAAGTTTCATGATTTTGTGTAAACATACACTTATAACCCTGCAGCAACACGATTTTTCAAGCAATAAAACACTAAAATATTTTTTCGGTTAAAAATTATTTAAGAAAATAACTTATTTTATATTATTAGATGAAGTTTATCGTTAACATATAATCAAAACCAAATTCAATGCCTCCGAAAAAGATATTTAATTTGGCTAAATTGAAAAGTACGGAATCCGTATCTCTGCCAAACTCTTTATCTCTGCCAAACGATGGCTATAATCTTAAAGATGTCCTCTGTACCGGAGTTCGTGGGTTGATATTTCATTGTAGAGAGGATATTAGTACACGTTCAGAATAGGCTTTAAGCAGTAGTCCCTAGTCTCATTAGACCTCCTGTTGAAAAAAATAGACCAGAACAAACTCATTCGCCATCGTACTGCAAATAAAAGTAAACTATAGCTCTTCAAGCCAATCAAATGACCAGTTATATACAATCACTTTAATTATAAACTAGGTATTCATTAATGGTGTATGTGGGAAACTTTAACATTGGTTCAATTGGAATAAATTCCTGATCATATAAAAGAGCAGTCAGTTCAATAAAACTAATAATACTTCAAAGATTGATACAGGTTCAAGCACATATTTACATTTCTCAATATTTTGTAACATAATATTAAAATGTCTTCAAAAATAATTTTTATGAAGATCTTATAAAAAATAAATTGTCTTCGAATGTGATCAAACTTTAGTATGTCAGGTTTATAAAAATTACACTTGCATTTCGGTTTCTCCTACTTACTTCGATGTAATAACAATATTTTATTAATAGGGATAAAATTTTCATGGCTGGGCTTTTTCAATTTCGAAAACGTCGAACTACTGTTTTATTTGCTGAAAAATATTATAACTATTTTGTGGGCTTTCTGATTATTTACAATTCAAAAACGAAAGATTTCACAGGATAAATAGTTTGTGTGCATATTTCTATAAACATGCAAAAGGTTAGGATATTTCATATGTTTACTGCTTTATTGTTTCTATTAGTTTATCTAAAATACTAATATAAAATGAATTAACCTTCTCCTTAAGCTGATTTCAAAACTAGTTCGAAAAAGTCGAATTACTCTTTTATGGGAAAAATATTAAAACTATTTTGTGTAATTTCTGATTATTTACAATACAAAAACGAAATATTTCACAGGATAAATAGTTTGAGTGCATCTTTCTATAAACTGGCAAAAGGTTCAGATATTTCATGTCTTACTGCTTCTTCTTTCTATTAGTTTATCTGAAACACTAATATAAAATGAATTAACCTTCCTCTTAAGATGATTTAAAAACTAGTTCGAAAAAGTCGGACCACTCTTTTATGTGCTGAAATGTATTATAACAATTTTTGTGCTTTCGGATTATTTACAATTAAGAAAAAAAGAGTATTTCACAGGATAAATAGTTTGTTTGCATTCTTCTTTAAACTGTCAATATGATATTTCATATATTTTACAGTTTTATTCTTTCTATTAGTTTATCTGAAATAGTAATATAAAATGAATTAACCTTATTCTTAAACTGTTTTAAGAACAAGAAAAACTTTGATACCAATAAATTATAATTACGTTGATAAAACATTATTTTGTTCATGTTATAATATTAGTTTAATCATTTCACTGGTTCATATATTAGAAAATGTTATGTATATTAGCTGTAAATATTTATATTTCGTTTATATTAACTGACAACTATATCAAAATTAAACACGCTGCATCAAATTATATTCCGTTTAAACTATAGTTCATTTTGTATCGCATGTTATACACAAGCATATAAAATATATTACGTGTGTATTATATGAGATACACTGCTGTCAAACAGTAAATTGTATTCAAGATTACAGTTATGCATAATGTAAAGCTCATGTTATTACTGGTTTGTGAAAGAAATATAATGGATTGCAATTTCTAAATTATTTCATTATTAAATTATCCTTTCTTAAATGTTTACAATTCATTTTTGGTATTTTCTTAGGATAAAGTGTGTTTACATGCATTTCCTACATTATAATTAGAGTATAATATATTAAACACGGTGTTATTTGATTACAACTCAATACTTCAGTATGTTTTTGAAAGTTTAACATTGTGGTAAATAGAAAATAATTTTCAGATAAAAAAGTTCAATGGACAAAATGTCATATAGATTTTAATCATTAATCTTGTGTTTTTTCAATTGAGCTTTTGCATACCAAAAACAAATTCCTTCTAACCTCAAACCCAGAGAAAATATTTTTATATGTTAATCAAATATATATATATATATATATATATATATATATATATATATATATATATATATATATATATATATATATATATATATATATATATATATATATATATATATATATATTATATATATATGTATATATATATATGTATATGTATATATGTTATATATATATATATATATATATATATATATGTGTGTGTGTGTGTGTGTATGTGTGTGTATGTATATATACATATGTATATATACATGTATATATATATGTATATATATATGTATATGTGTATATATATGTATATATATGTATATATATATATATATATATATATATATATATATATATATATATATATATATATATATATATATATATAAATATATATTTATATATATATATATATATATATATATATAGAGAGAGAGAGAGAGAGAGAGAGAGATACAGATATATGTATTTCTCTAATTTAAATGAAAAAGCCATTTATTTTCTGCAAATGATCTGTTATTCTTGAGTCATCATAAAGTCGTTATATTCAAAAAGAGTGTTAGAGATTCATTATTTTATTTGCAACAGGCAAGAACCTACACCTATTAACGTAAATGTGACTTGTTAACAATTAATTTCATTATCTTCAAACACTTCCCTACATAAACCTGATAAATGCAACATAATCAAACATATCTGAAATGATACTAAGATTTCTGCTGGGAGTAAATGATACAAGTCTTAATTAAAACGTAAATAATGTTACTATCGTATAGCTTTGAGAATTTAAAACAGCTGCATGAATTCTAATAAACTGTGTTAATATATCTTAAGCAAATGACAAGCTTCCTACTTACTTGTTTGCTATAAATATATATGTCTTTACACTTCGTTTAGTTTGAAAAATTCAGAGTTTACGTAAGCCGCATAAGGTGTGCTTTTTTAATTCTCCAAACAAATGTAAAGATCTCTGACTCAAATATTAAATAAAGAGCGATGCTATTGAAATTATAACTTAATGTTCTAACTAAATCGGATGAAACATTGGTCTCCGAGTATTTCTTCTGCTGTAACTAGGGATTAAAACAACATTCTTTGTAAATAGAGAGCGGCAGAGATTGGAATTTTTAAAAAAGGATTGAAAATGAACTGAAATTCTACAAATGTAGTGTTTCACTCACTACGGAAATCAAATTAATAAATGACGATAAATTCCGTTAAACCAACTTGAAATGAAAGTAATGTCATCAGCATAAGATTTTAATGTATGTTCAAGGAAAGAGATGTCTCTTCTTTAAATCACATTTCAATTATATACATGTTTACCTCTAAATATAAATGAAGGGTAATTCACACATTATAGAAAATGTTTATATAGTTAATTTCCATGAATGGATTATTTTTTTTTTGTTTAAATATGAAAGCCTTAAATCCACAGAAGTGGTTTTGCAACTTGCAAGACCCTCTTTTCAGTTTTCATGACATATCTATTCTTTTATAAAGTCTATTTAGACTTTTCACTCTCTGTATACACACACACACACACACACACACACACACACACACATATATATATATGTATATATATATATATATATATATATATATATATATATATATATATATATATATATATACTATATATATATATATAATATTGGCATAATTATTTTTATCTCTACATGAAATATAATGGTTCTTCGTTATATATAGAGTAATTCATAGATAAATATATTAAAATGTTAACTATGACATAGTTTGTGATAAAGTATATAAGAACTATATATATATATATATATCAGTAATATAATATATATATATATATACATATATAATATATATATATATATATATATATATATATATATATATATATATATATATATATATGTATATATATATATGTGTGTGTGTGTGTGTGTGTGTGTGTGTGTGTACACACACACGAAATATTTAGTGTTTCTTTTAGGTGTGTTAAAATGGCATAGTCAATTGAAAATCTTCTTTTGTATACGGATTATTCAGAAAAAGATATAGGGTATTCAGTGAGCTCTCCTCCCCACCCTTTTAAATGAACCACCTAGTTCTGATTACACTACGCAAATCCTAAAACGAAAATTCTAAAGCATTCTATTTTCTGACATTCTACGTAGAAGGCAATATAATGTTAATTCTTTAAGCTTGGTCACTTTTGTAAATTTGTATGCAAATATTAGCAGATATTCCTACTCGATCTTGTCGAACGGACATAACTGCAATCATCGTGACGAAATTAAATAGCCTGAAGGGGCAGCATTTCGCGCGTTGGCGCCAGGCTGGGTATTACTTTATTTTTTTATTTCAAGGAGCGTATAAATACCTCATTAAATCTGCAATTCGTTTTCGTGATTTTCTATTTATTTATTCGTTTTCATGATTTTCTATTGTATACATTTTTTATCACGTTTCTTTGCATAATCAAATGCCTCTTAGTCGGAGCTTTGGTAGCTTTATAGGGCATTTATTTGTAATGGTTAAATTTTTCCTTGTTACTGAATTTTCTTATACCCTTATTTGTACCTTGTCTGCTTTAGATGATTAATGAAGACATGATTTATTCTCTTTCTTTTTCTTCATTCAAATATTTTTATATGTGATTTGAGCTTTAAAATACCTTTTAGGGATATTTAACAGTGTTTTATAAAAAATTTCACACATATAATTGCACTGTGCTAAAATCAAATTTATATAAATATATTTTAAATTATAGCTAAAAATATAAGATTTCCAATTTTAAAATCACTTTTACTGTCTAATATTTTATAGATTTCGTCTAAAATTATTCCCAACACTAAAATAAGTGTATCTGGAAAATCCCATAAAATTGATACTAATTTAAGAAAACAAATTCTTGCTTCCACACAGTTTGATAGTAAAATATTTTAATAATTTTATGTTTAAAATTTTAACTGTTAAACATTAAACTTTCTCAACGATGAATGTCACAGGTAATTACATTATGAGTTTAAATTTTTAAGACATTAATTCCTTAAATTTATACGATTTCTAAAAACCTATCTATTTGTTGTCAAATTCTGCAATCAAAATATTTAACTTTAAAGAAATATCAGATTAATGACAAACATTTTAAAGTGTATTGACTCAATACTTCTTTTAAAATTAAAAATGTAATGTTTAAAATTTAAAATGTAACGATTTTAACTTAAAAAAATATTCTTAAATTTAGAAAAAGGATTTAAAACATATGTTTATTAAATAAAATTTCCATTCAATAGCTAAAACTTAATTAATTTAATGTTTACTCATTGTTTAACATTTTATGGACAAAAATCTCTAATTTTTAAATATCATTTTCCTTTGAAAAAATGAAATATTTCTTCTAGAATAAAAAACCTTGCTACATACCCTTTGCAAAATATCTTTATTTGTATTATCTGCCAGTAGAGCTGATATTATTTTCCTAAGACATTTATATGATTAATTTCATGATGGCATTAGTTTTAAAATTTGCATTTATGAAATATGTTTTCTATATTGGGGTATTTAATGAATCTAAATTTTCAAAGCTTGAAAGTAATTTGTATAGTTTTACATAAATGAATTAAAATTGCTTAAAATATCAAATAAAATTATTAATCTCTTGAACTCTAGTTTAAATTTATGAATTTTCCGTGTAGGTTGCCTTTTATATTTTTATGCGTTGGGTATTAAATTATTTCTAACAAGCCTTATGTGTAACATTAGTATTAATAACTTCCTAAATCTATTTCAAACTATTAAAGTGTTGTATCTATTATGGAACTTCGTGATACAGTATTTTACATTTATTTATAAAGCTAAATCGCTTTCATATGCAGAACATTAAAAAGATTTATGGGGAGATCAATTTGAATTTCAGATTATACCAGAGGGACATTTAACGTCATTTACTTAACTTTTATATGAAAACATATCTTTTAGAATTTTCCAATGCTTTGAAAACGTATGAGAAACAATAGAATAAAACATAATATATATATATATATATATATATATATATATATATATTTATTTATGTATATATATGTATATATGTATATGTATATATATATGTATATATATATATATATATGTATATATATGTATATATATGTATATATGTATATGTATATATATATAATATATATATATATATATATATATATATATATATATATATATATATATATATATATATATAATATATATATATATATATATATATATATATGTATATATATATATATATATATATATATATATATATATATATATATATATATATATATATATATATATGTCTATCTAGCTATATATCTATCTATCTATATATATATATATATATATATATATATATATATATATATATATATATATATATATATATATATATGATGTCTTAATATGAAAAGAAATATTGTAATAATTGTGTATGTCACATACGATTATTAACATCTACTATTCAATGAATTAATATTTTTATTTATTACAAGGTACTCTATAAAGCAAAGAGAGAAATGAAATTATTTGGACTATCGTAGTAAATTAAAAACAGTCAATAATTTTAAACTATGCCCCTTTCCCGGGACCAGTGGCGTGGTCATGTAACCCAAGTTCCTGGGAGGCTTAGACTGCGGATACAGAGGTACTTGATTGTAACCCAGATTCCTCTGAATCGTTCTTTGGAACACAACCACTTTATTTATCGTCACCAAGGCAACTAAACTATTCACCTTGGTCAGCTATGTAATTAATTCATCATTGCTTCCAATGCCTATATAGTATAGTTCGAAATAATAGTATAGTTCGAACTAACTTTTTGAGATGGTTGGGAGCCTTGTGATTACGGCAATTTGGATATATTCGAGTCTGTCAAAATGGAGTTCTTTCACGTCCATCTTAATCTACGAATAAATTTCATATAGCGCTGGGACAGGGCTGTATGGGATGTGGGAAAAGATGGTATCAGAGAGGGATATGTTTCTTTGCTAGGTATCTAGTTACAACCTACGTCTTGTGATTATAAAAGCTGTTGTGATTGACGATCGTGATGTCAAGTATCATTGGGCGAAACTGTTTTACACTTTCCTTCAATCACTTGATCACTTACATGTAAAATTATAAGTTTATACTTCAAAAATGCGCAAGTGAACTTAACTTTAATCAGCGGTCAGCGTCTCAGTTAATGTTTCCTTACTCGTTCGAAACTTTCATCCGTTTTCGTAAGAGATGGTCATCTTGTACACAAATCGTAATATTCTATGAATTGGTTTCCCTCCAACTCATAGAACCAAATGTATGGTTACGGCTCATTGGACATCGTGGAGTATGTAAAAATGGCTTTATTTCATGTCCTTACTAAGCTATGAATAAAAAGGTCACATAACATCAGGTCGGAACTGTATGGACTAGGGGAACAAACAAGGCTATGTGCTTCGACTATGTGTACAGTCAAAACCAACGCCAAGTGAATGTTATTTTTATTAAGGGGGAATATCATGCTGCTAGGTATACTAGAGCGAACGTGGTTTACACTTTCTTCAATCACTTGAGCACTTCAAATAAAACTGGGAATTAATTCTTAAAAAAATGATCAAATAAACGTAACCTTAATCAGTCGTTGATCCAAGTCATTGTTTCCTTATTCATCAAGTGTTTTCATCTATTTTCGTAGTCGATAGTCGTCCGGCACACAAATCGTCTTCAATGTTTAACATTTTTTTCTAAACTCATTGTACCTTTTGTAGACTTGCGATTTTTTATAGAACTCCATATTTGTGAGCCATCTTTAAGAGATTCAAGGATTTATTAAAGATTTTTGGCATCGCGTAGCTCAATCGATAGGTGCATCTTAAACGTAATAAAATATGCTCACAATGAATCACGAACACAGATTGATGAGTATCCCTTGTGAATATGGGATATCCTTCAAACCATTGGTCGATGTGAACTTAGAATCCAACAAACATTTCTGGACCACCTATTTTACTTTATTATTTGCCATAAATGTGCAGAAAAGTTTCTTCATTACTTTTGGGACATACCTTGCAGCATGCAAATCATGTTTCACGTTTTCAATATACAGAAGCGCCATCCACTGGTAGATTTTTGCACTAAATGCTTTATTTTATCAATGTCAAACACATCACACGATTTATACTACGTTCAAAGTTTTCTTCATTTGAATCCAAAAAAATATTCCTATAGCCATCTGAAGTAAGAAACAAGTTGCCTTGTTACTGAAGACTATAAATTAAGTCTTAAGATTGCAAAAGTCCGCCTGGGATAAAAATGACGAAAACTTCGGTATTTCTATCTTATAAAAATATCACAACGAATGAAAGAGCTTTTTATATACATAAGGTTATATTTATATAACTTTATGGATATGTAATAAAAATATTACAACGAATGAAAGAGCTTTTAATATCCATAAGATTATATTTATATAACCTTATATCAGATAATTCATATATTACTAATAACAGCTTTAAACAGAATATAAAGTACAAATTTTTGAATTTTACACCAATTTAATATAACCATAAGTGCATACTTAATAATCTTGAATTTTATCCTTAATCCACCTAGAAGAGAACAAAATAAAATGCAGTTAGGAATAATATATTTATAAAAACAATCTAAAGAATTATTATGAATATTTTCTATAGGAATATTTTAAATGTTATTTTTTATATTTTCAGAGAATGCGTAGGATGTTTTATTTTAAAGTATAAAGGATATCAAAAGAATAATATGACTGTATTAAAATAAAATGAATGTATTAATAATGCAATAAATGAATATAATTAATAATTAATAAGTTTTTATTATTATCAAGATTTTATCTCATAATTTAAATACTCTATTACATGCTGCTAAAAGCATATTGAATTTTCATACATGTTGCGGAAAACAATATAAGTTAAACCTGAAACTTTACTGTTTTTCTTTAACTCCAAGACTTATGGAACATTTTCCGCTGTACGACACTAATCACAACAGAACATAATCTTAAATATTTAGCAATTTGCTTTTATCTACTCTGACACAAGAAAAATTTGTGTTATTAAAATATTCTCTTCAAGTTGAATATTTAATATGCCTTACCAAGAAAATATCACAGTAGTTATTTCGACAAAATAACTTATAGCTTCAGACTATGGTCACTTGCCTGTAGTTATGCAAAATAAATTTTCCAAAATTGATATTATCTTTGAGCGGACATCGGTTTGGAATATTTGGATTTCTGCCAATAGTTTTACTGAGATATCTTTATTTCATAACGACAAAAAGGGACGCTTCATGTTCAGAGTTTGTTATGAATTGCATCTATTTTCTGCAATCTGCTGAAAGTTTACTGCCAATTTGCTATTATAAACTTATTGTGTATCTACAATGAAATAATACAATATCTTAAAGTATTAAGATATTTTAAGTTACTTGTATTATTGTAACATTTCAGAGGAGTACAGTGGTATTACATAATAATTTAGGAAAAATTATATAAGACATACAAGCCATATATATCTATATCTATATATCTATATATCTATATATATATATATATATATATATATATATATATATATATATATATATATATATATATACATGTAATGCGACTTCTTTAATAAGACAGACTTCTCGATGGGTGGTTGCTGTCATGGCCATAAAACTCATACCATTTTAACTAAAGACATTTCTTAGGATTACGTTGTAGGATGAGTTACCACTTCATCATAATGACAAACTGAAGGGTCAGCTAGAATGTACAAGACCCTTAACACCTGTGTCATATACCTATGGGTAAAATATCTGCCCAACGACATCGTGCATCTCCTTCTTGTTTGGATATTTCCTAAATTGTCCGATAGGGGCATGTATAGTTATAATTGGCAGGCCCCTTCTCAGAAGACGTAAACTGTAGCCCCAATGGCCAATTTAGGTTAGGGGTTAAAAAGGGGAACACAAAATGAATCGGGATTTTATAGCCGTTGATTTAAGTTTTGAAAGCCCTTGAGAATTTTATTTACACACACACACACACACACACACACACACACACAAAATGAAACCTAAATTCATGTAAAGTAATTGTCCTAATTTCTGTCCAATTTCTTTATAATGAATTATATCTGAATTTATGATCTCAATCTTTCATTTTCACATCAGTAAAATCTTAATTAGTGATGTGTACATCTTTGTTTGTTTCTAATCTCATATGATATTGACGAATTAAAAGCCTGAGAGATACAATTGCAATTTTAAGTAACCAACAAGCATACTAATAAATCAGCAAATTCAGTTTATAGTTTTGTCTAAAAAACGTGAACACTTCGTTTAAATTAGTGACATATCTATCAGTTCGCTGGCAACTGTCTGAGCAAGCAAACATACAGTTTTAGCTTTATTATTTTTCAGTTTCAACTAAAAAAATAAAGTATTAAAACAATTCAGCTTCCTCGTGTATACTGATTCTTGCAGCAAGAAAAATAAATTGTTCTCATGGTTATTTCAGTTTATTTTAAATGGCAATCAACACTAAGGAAGACCATCAATGTATCAGCGTCTGTGGATTTTCCTGTAGAAAAAGTACAAACAAATATATACTTTGATTACGCAATATTTCTTTATTTACTATAATACAAGAAAATTTATACTTCAATTAAATTCATTTTCCTAATTTAGCTCCAGGATAAACTTTAAACACCATTCTATAAAGCATATTTACTGTTAAATGGTACACACATAAAGCCATAAATGTCTTCAAAATGTTAGAGAAACATTTACTGCTGTAGGTGAAATACTGCTGATTCTATTTACATTTAGTTTCTAATTATGTGGTAAATTATGAAGCATAATTATATAGTATTATGTTGTAATTATATAATAAATAGTTCCGGACATAAACTACTATCATTTCAAGCATAAAGGAAATCAAATCATTTCCTATGTTCTACTTGTAAATTTCAAATTCGCTCCTAAATATATAATAAAACTGCAAGCTAATATGGAGCAGTTACATTCAGCTGACAAGATTGAAATAATCTTGTAATCATGGTAAAATCCATTTATGGTAAGTTTAAATATACAATTACTACTAATATATTACTATTAACTTAAGTCTTAAGATTTTATTTATAAAAAAATATTAAAAATAATGTGTGTACACATGTTGTATTTTCTCTTCTTACTAAAAACATTTTTTTAAGTATTGATGACAAATATGTAATAAAAACTAAAATGATAGTGAAAAGTTTTTATAGCCTTTTAACCTTAATTGTGAAAGATTTTAGATTTCACAGAATTTCGCTTAACACTTGGCATGCCGGTATACTTCATCGCCAAGTTACGCGTGCAGCGTGCAACTTACGCATGAATCGGCGAAAGTATAGTTATCCAAAAAATCGCAGTAAATCGAAAACCACTTTGTTTTTATGAACGAAACTTTTTTTTATTTTACACTTTAATATATACTGTATTATTTAACAAAAAAAAAAATATTTTTATGAAATCACAAAAATAAACGATTTTTAAAATCTTCCAATGTAGTCAAAAATATTTGTTCAGGACAAGTACAAATAGAACTGATAACACGTTAATAGTGCTTTACAATATGGTACCGTTCAAAGCATTTTCCTCTGTGAAGAGGAATAACGCAACAAAAGACCGAGTAACTCGACAATCAAAACTTATGGAAAGAAAAAATGAAAAGCTTTTCATAACAAGTCAAATAACATGCATATAATATCACACACACATATAATTATACGTATTTAGTAGATTTGTGGTGGTTAGCGGGTATCCATCACAAATCTACTAAATACGTATTTTTACGTGACCAGCGCTCCAGTTGCAGACTGCAAAAAAAACGTAAAAATACGTTTCCCGCTAGCGAAGAGTTAATCGTATGTATATGAAACAAATAAATTGCATGAAATTTTGATGTTGAATAGAAAGATTTGCTTTCAATTCATATTAAATTTGTCCAAGAAAACACATTGATATTCGTTGCATTCTTTGACATTTTGCTAACATATAATATATTGAGTCTTTGTTTATACAGATTTTATTAATTTTATGTAACACTATATGAAGCACCAGACTTCAAAGGAGCATGTATGCCCACCCACACACACGTAGATGTGTATGTGAGAAATCTGATGATTGAAAGTCGATTATAAATTATGAATGTATGTACATACTACTCAAATGTATAAATTTTAAAGAATTCTATAACTTTATCATTTACGGAGAAAAATAATGTAGACATAATTTCCAAAATAAATATTCTATATAGTATTTGAAAACTTAGAGCCTTTTACATTTTGAGTCAAGTAATTGCATTATAATATTATCTGAACAATTTAAAAACACTATGGTTAAAATAATTATAACACATGCTGAGCGGAAATAATAAAATATGTTCCTGAAGTTAAATAAGAAATATATAATGTTTATGCAACTGTTAGTTAAGTTAATTATACATATATATAAATTCAGTAATCCCCCATTAGTTTGTTATATTTTAAAAGCTTAAATGTCGTTACTAATCTATTACTCCTGCTCGTTTTTCTTCTAACACCACAAATAAAATACTTTATTTATTTACTCTTTTACACTCTTGAAACGTATCTGAAACCAAACACATTCCAAGTTAGCAATAGAACAAAAAATCCTTCTAAAAGGAGACATTTTTTATTATTTAACAATCAGAAACTTGTGTTATAACTATGATTTAATGAGTTGACATTTTCTATCTTTAAATTGTTATTTTTGACACAGTGTAATTAGATAAATGAAAAAACTAGGATTGGACACAAATAGAATACCTAACTAATAACAACGTGACCAGGTTGTTAAAGAAACTTGTGATATATTTTGATTAAAGCTAAATATCATTTACCAGTTAATTCTATCTTTACAAATAGTATATTTTAAGTTTTAGCTTAATTAATGATTGTTAGTTGCTGTATAAAGTTTTTTTTTCATATTATCTGGTTTCTACAATTACAGCCTTTTAGTTAAGTGATAAATTTTCTCATGACAGACTTTAAAGTTGGAATTTCTGTTAAGAATAACTTAGTATTAAATTCTGTTAAGGATATAAGAGATAAGGATTTTCTAAGATCCTAATATATCTCTCGTATTATCCACAGAGGAAAACTGTTGAACTGTTAACTCCATAATTTTTTTCAACATGAGCAGAAGGAGTGAAATATCTCAACAATACCACGAGGTATCCGCGATCATTTTTAGTCAAAATGACACACCGTTGCCACAAGAATTCCAATTTAATAGAAAGTCGATAACAGCTCAACTGATAACTCCATGGTTTTCACTCCTCTTTACAGAAGGACGAAAACTACTCAACTGTTAACTCCATGATTTTAATCAACATTAGCAGAAGGAGGGAAATAACTCAACTCTTTAACTCAACTCACTTTATAAGTAAAAAAATTATACGTCCCGGAAAGGGGAGGAGCTTACAATCTCCGGGGTCACTTGACACTTGACTTCAAGACCACGCTCCCTTCTATTGTATTCCACCAAGTAACGGGGTTTACTACTTAGTTTTTAGGGTTTTTAGGATCTTAGAAAGTCCCTCTTGAAGATATTTAATTTAGTACATGAGGAAGAAAAGTATGAGATACAGCAATTCAGAAGCTAATTTATCTGTTATAAATTGTAACCCAAAATATATTTTTAAAAGATTACTAACATGGAGAATAATTTATGAAAACCCTATGAAATATATATTATCTACTTTACAGTTTCTAGATTCAAAAAATTAATATCTGATAAGAAAATTTTACTTTTATTCAAGCAACTAAAATTGTATTTTACAGAATAACATTGTTGCTTCTAGAATTTAAAATTTTATCGTAATATTATGATTTGCACTTGAATATTTTAAGCTAATATTTGTCTTTTCATTATCGACCATAGGATATTTACTTGTCTGTAATTAATGTTTTTCTGCTAATTTGAGATGAATATGTATACTTTTCCCTACGGCCAATTGTGAAAGCAATACTTTCTAAAGAATAAGTTTCTCTCTAACATAGAAAAGGAATTTACTAGATTGCATTTAAAAATTTCATAACTGAGTTCTTCATTCTCAAACGGAAACCCATAATTTGTTTTAAACTAATTGTCATGGACTAAATTTATTTACTGATAATTAGACGCCATGTATTTCTGCTATTTAGTTAACCTTTAATTAAACATGTCACGTTAGTTCTTATGTAATCTAAATTTTCCCTATTACAACATATTATACTGAAAGAAGATTTAATTTTCTATAAATAGTTACGTTTTCGTTAAGTCGTCTGGCATTATGATATTTCCAAATGAACACATATATTTGGCCTAAGAAGTAAGTTTAAAACTATTTTATAAAAAGAAAATATTTTTTGGGGCCATAGACTGCAAAATGTGTGTTAAATGTGGTTTCCTAAAAAACCTACAGTTAGTCATCAACACACATCTTTGTGTAAGTCAACGTTTAATATGTCATATTGTCTGACAGCAAGCCTTGAATATTTTTTTATATTTAGATATACATAGCCATTATAAAATATAACTGTAAGCCTTACTAAAATATAAAAGGGAGTTTCATTTTCACTAAACAATAATCTGCAGTTTCATTATTTTTGAAATAATATAACATGCACTTTAGAAATAAAAATGAATTTATATATTAGTTCAACAAAACTAAAACACTTATCTTCTTTAAAAAATATGCATATTAGAGTATTAATAATTTTTTATGGCATTAATAAAATGATAGGTACCAAAGAGAGAAATATGAAAATAATAGAAAACGCAGCTTGATTAATTTCAATATATGTGGAAACAAATTCGCATACAAAAGAAAGTTCAATTAAAAACGTCCCTAAATCAACAGAAAGTAAGTGTTATGCCTAACCTAATTTGAGATTTTATAATTTTTTCTTCAATTTCTGAAACAAATACTATATACTGCATTAGTTCAATAGTATATCAGGTTATGACCGGGAAAATGAAAATTTATTTTTATAATTTTCATATTTATAAGAAAGAATAAAAACAATATCAACGTATGAAAATATTCTAAGCGCTATAATACCAATAGAGAAATATAAGTTTTCTCAAAAGTTATGATGGTCTTTGTGTCTCTACAAAAATGAAACACTACTAAAATGGTCACAGAAAAAAATTAGTTCCGGGAGTATAGAATGTAACAGAAAATAGAAATAAAAAGTTGTGTATAAATTATAAATTTAAGACGAGTATGTGGTCATATAAAAACAACGCATGAAAATGGTATAGAACTGGAAAAAGACACAAAAAATATTGAGCATTGTATAATTAAATTTCATTGGAAACAAAGTACAACGGCATAATGCATCTTCAATTTATTGATTTCGTTGTAATTTTTAAATTTTAAATATAAGTGTATTTGTCTCTCTTACTGAATAAGAATGCATTTAACAGGATAATTAGTGACAAAAATTCAATTTGTATTGCAATAAACAACAATTACGAGAAATACCAGATTTACGTGTTATGTTATCTGAGGCATGATATTTATAAAACTGAAATAAGAAAAATATATATTATTAAATGAAACTCAAATATTTAAATGAATATAAAATTTATCTTAAATTTAAAAAAATATAAATTTCTTGTAAAATTAAATCAAATTGTTTGTTTTGATTAAATAAAATTAACAAATATTTATAGACTTAAAAACATTTGCGCAATTAATTAATATATATATATATATATATATATATATATATATATATATATATATATATATATATATATATATATATATATATATATATATATATATATATATATATATATATATGTGAGTAGCGTGAGGGATGTTACGCCGATAATAATTTAATAATCCTAAAAATTTCCGAAGTTGTTTCACAGTTTGTAGACGTTCGAATTTAAGTATGGGTTCAACTCTGTCTGGGAGGGATTAAACAACTTAGTCTTGTATATATATATATATATATATATATATATATATATATATATATATATATATATATATATATATATATATATATATATATATATATATATATATATATATATATATATATATATATATATATATATATATATATTTATTTATTTATTTATTTATATATTTATTTATTTATGTAGAGGGGGAAAGGCTTAATTTAGATAAATACATATTTTAGAGTAATTTCATTTAACTAACATTAAAAATGGATTAAAAAAGGAAATACTTTGTACAATCAAATAGTTCTTAGCAGAATTTCCATCTTTAAGTAACATTAAAAACATTACAAATATAGCTAAATATATCCAACAAAAAAAAATGAATTGCTTATAATTGCCTCTATCATTGTTCCGACAAGAAAAAAAACAGAAATTTTTCAAGGAACACTTGCGTAACGTTCAGCTGTAATATACATTTTACATCGTTCAAAGAAACAAGTTCCAATCATGACTGGAATAAAAGACGAAACGTACAGTATGAAATGATCATAAGGTCACTTGCAGAGGTAACACCAGCAAAAAATGAAAAGAGTCTGAATCCTAAATGCGGACAAAGAAATTGCAGACCGCCTGCTATTCTGTAATTGGGTTGGGCAATATATACAACTTACCGCCTTTCAAAAGATAACATTTAAATCAAGTTGTTTGGAAATATATATTTCTTATTTCTTTCATTTCAGATATACTATGTTTTTAAAATTTATTAACTATCCACCATTTTTATTACTTTATGTACACATTCATTCATCTTCTCAAGTTTGGTCGTGATGCATTTTTAATTCGTTACAGCAATAGAAAGCATATGAATTATCTTCCATTATTAAAATTTTTTGAAAGGTAAAATTTATCAATTCAGATAATCTATCTTTTTAAACGAAAGGTTTTTTCACAGTTTTTGTGTTACGTTACGGGGAATATCATGAAAAAGAAGATTAATGCAATGTTTGTTCTTAAATTATAATGAAATTAAAATGCATATAGGAAACTTTTCGATGTCATTTATTTTACATGATTACTTTTTTTCTTTGTCTTTGACATACATTTTTTACTATGTGCCCTTTATGCATTTCGCTATGTCTTTTTAATATTTCTATATTGGCAATAGCTATGCGTACATATAAACCCCTCCCTTTCTACACGATTTTGTGTTTTTGCAATGCAAAATTTAGTTTATATCAAAAGCCTTGTTTGAGGGTTATTTTATGTGTAAAGCTAACACAGATACACACACATATGCAATTATACTGTAACACCAAATTAACCTAATTATAATTGAATTTTAAAATAAATTTCTGGTGATTCTTCTCCAAAAATTGCATCATTTAGAGAAACTCCTTTATATATTTGTTCTAATACTGTAAACGTTTATCGAATTCTCAAAAACCAAAATTAATTCCTGTTTAACTAAAATTTTGTCACCCTTTGCATAACCAAGTGTCTCTTCCTACGGCTCATCTTGTGACTGACTATTAACATTCTGATTGGCTACTACTATATAGCGGCATAAACATGTTTCAAAGTTTAAACCTTTTTTAAAAAATTCCAAATTTTTCTGTCTTCTGTTCCTTTTTGCGACTGAGTCATATCTAAACTGAATTGTACTCCTCAGTGGCAGGGCTTACGGTGCCAATCTCCGTTTTTGAGACCAAGGGTTCAGTGTTGCTAAGCTTCAGCATAGGTGGTCAACCTTACATGGAATCCCCATTGTTTAGTTTCCTAATATACTTGGTCATCCGGTTGTTTACCAACTGAAGGGATGAAAGGCAGAGTCAACCTTGCTCAGCCCATGGCCTACCTCCAGCCTACCTCCGTCATACCTAGAGTTGATATTATTTTTTCATTTGTGGTAGGTTTAGAAAGAAATTTAGATAGCATATATTTGTACAGGCTATTTCTATCCCTTTGATAAGTTCACCAGCCGAATACATGAATATCCTGGAGATTCTGCATATTTAAAGTTCATTTAGTTAAAGAATCATTTCTTTTCATCTTTAAATGTTTAATTTAGAAAAACAAATTAGATGCTTCTGTGCATCATAAATGAAGCTATATTGAATACACCAAAAAAAGTAAAAAAAGGAATATTATAGCATATTGAATGTATTTTAATTGAATTATTATCAACTTTAAAAATATGCAATAGACATTTATACTTGTAAATTTCATTTACTTTTTTTCGTGTTTTAAATATTAAAAGTTACAGTTTATATCTGTCTGTGATATATGGACCTTTCTAGTTTAAATGTAATCTTTCAAAAATGAAATTCCATAGATCCCTCCGTCCCACGGGTCACTGAAATTTCTCCTCGTTTTTTAAAGAGAATGCATATGTCATCTGAACTCATGTTTGATTTTCTTCCGGAGAATGATGTATTATTCAAGATAGTCTGTGCGACGCCAAGTTACGGAGCTATCTTGAAATCTTAGATATCTATTTTGACAATTCGTTGGTACTTTAGTGCAACGTAACATGAACTTACATATCTATAAGAAATAATGGAATTGCTGATGCAATTTAGTAAAAATATATTAATTTATAACCTCTTAAATCTTGCAATAGAAAATTGTACGATATGTACTTTTTAAAGTTTGAAATATTTGTTTTTTATTAATTAAGTTATGGTAGTTATGACTTAGGAATTTGGTAGTTTCTAATTTTAGATTTCAGCTTTAAAAAATCTAATGTTTCATACACTCTTTCCTTCCTTTAGAGATCTTAAACTCCACCTTATTTTTATAAGAGAATATTAGAAGTGTATCACTTGAACTTTCTTCTTTTTCTTCGAAGGAAGGAAGCTTTATTTATAATAATCCTAATGATCCTGAGCTTTGTAGCTAGAAGATGCATAATTTTCTCTTTTAATTTTCATATTGTTCTTTATACTTTAAGTAAATGTAAATCAATTATTTTTATATATCAATATAAAACGTACGCTGATGATTAAAAATTTCAGATTTAAAAAGACAGGGATAGTGAATATTAATAAAAAGAAATATTTTTCAAATTAATTAATTCAATGGCAGTATGACAGATTAAAATTTAAAATTTAAATTTAAATATTTAAAAATTGAGTTTCATTTTTTAAAGGAGTTTTAAAAAATGTTTTATAAGCACTTATTACGTATTAAATAGATATTTTTCTATATGATTAAAATTTATAAGAAGACCGTGTTACTACTATATCCCTTAAGGAAAAATGAAGAAAAAAGATAGTAAGAGCTAAAATGCATATTTTTTTCATCATAAAATATATTCAATAGTTCTTTTACGAGCGGACATGGCAGATCAGAACTTTTGAAGCATATTCATTTTAACTAACTTTTAATTTATACGTTATAAGGCATGTTAAGTCTCACATTGATATTGCAGTTAAATATGAGGGTGACTCTATTATTTATAAAATAAGCAAAAATTATTTTGCAGTAAAAACAAGAGAAACATATTTTTTAATCTCTGAAAATTAAATGAAATGATTAAATATCAGTCCCTTTTCCGTAGTTGCATTTTGTTATTAAATAATATAATTAATATTGCTAAAATATCAACTTTCATTTAAATTAAATCAATTTTAATTAAATTTCAAAATTTCAAAATTTAATGTTTCATATACTCTTTTCTTCCTTTAGAAATCATACATTTTACCTTATTTTTTATAAGAGAATATTAGACGTGTATCACTTGAACTTTCTCCTTTTTTCTGCCAAGGAAGGAAGCTTTATTTAAAATAATCCTAGTGATCCTGGGCTCTGTAGTTAGAAGTTGCACAATTTTCTCTTTTAATGTTCATATTGTTTTATATACTTTAAGTATATGTAAATCAATTATTTTTTTATATATCAATATAAAACTTATGCTGATGATTGAAAATTTCATATTTAAAAAGACAGAGACAGTGAACATTAATAAAAACGAATATTTTTCATCAATCAATATTTCAATTTCAATATCACAGTTTAAGAATTAAAATTTAAATTTAAATATTTAAAAATTGAGTTTCATTTTTTTAAAGGAGTTTTAAAAAATGTTTTATAAGCACTTATTACGTATTAAATAGATATTTTTCTATATGATTAAAATTTATAAGAAGACCGTGTTACTACTATATCCCTTAAGGAAAAATGAAGAAAAAAGATAGTAAGAGCTAAAATGCATATTTTTTTCATCATAAAATATATTCAATAGTTCTTTTACGAGCGGACATGGCAGATCAGAACTTTTGAAGCATATTCATTTTAACTAACTTTTAATTTATACGTTATAAGGCATGTTAAGTCTCACATTGATATTGCAGTTAGGTATGCGGGTGACTCTATTATTTATAAAATAAGCGAAAATTATTTTGCAACAAAAACAAGTGAAGTATATTTCTTAATCTCTGAAAATTAAATGAAATGATTAAATATCAGTCCCTTTTCCGTAGTTGCATTTTGTTATTAAATAATATAATTAATATTGCTAAAATATAAACTTTCATTTAAATTAAATCAACTTTAATTAAAATTCAGCCTTTAAAAATTTAATGTTTCATATACTTTTCCCTTCCTCTAGATATCTTAAACTTCACCTTATTTTTATAAGAGAATATTAGAAGTGTATCACTTGAACTTTCTTCTTTTTCTTCGAAGGAAGGAAGCTTTATTTATAATAATCCTAATGATCCTGAGCTTTGTAGCTAGAAGATGCATAATTTTCTCTTTTAATTTTCATATTGTTCTTTATACTTTAAGTAAATGTAAATCAATTATTTTTATATATCAATATAAAACGTACGCTGATGATTAAAAATTTCAGATTTAAAAAGACAGGGATAGTGAATATTAATAAAAAGAAATATTTTTCAAATTAATTAATTCAATGGCAGTATGACAGATTAAAATTTAAAATTTAAATTTAAATATTTAAAAATTGAGTTTCATTTTTTTAAAGGAGTTTTAAAAAATGTTTTATAAGCACTTATTACGTATTAAATAGATATTTTTCTATAAGATATTTTAAAATTTATGACAAAACAATGTTACTACTATATGACCTAGGGAAAAATGAAGAAAAAAGATAGTAAGAGCTAAAATGCATATTTTTTTCATCATAAAATATATTCAATAGTTCTTTTACGAGCGGACATGGCAGATCAGAACTTTTGAAGCATATTCATTTTAACTAACTTTTAATTTATATGCTATAAAGCCTATTAAGTCTCACACTGATATTGCATTTAGGTTTCCTGGTGACTCTATTATTTATAAAATGAGGAAAAATGTTTTGAAGCAAAAATAAGTAAAATATATTTTTTAAACTCTAAAATTAAATGAAATGATTAAATATCAGTCCCTTTTCCGTAGTTGCATTTTGTTATTAAATAATATAATTAATATTGCTAAAATATCAACTGCAATTATCAGCTCAACCACAGTTCTTGCATTAAATGTAATAAATTTTCTATTATCTAAAAAGAAAAATAAGTATTAATGGAAAATTTAATATCGCTTTTACATAGTTAAAAAGCGATATTTTAAAAGCTAAATGAAAAAATAAATATTTTATGGCTATATGTGACAATACTGTGTTTTACGTACTTTTTTTAACTTACCAAAACATTAAAATGGTGTCGGCTAAGTTAAAATATTGAAGAATTTTAGTATTCATTATATAATTTCATTCACACGTCATGTTATGTTATATACACTCTATTGATAATGTTACTCTAATACATTTTCCTAGTTACTATATGTTATTGCAAATATCTTTGCATACATAAGGTCCAAAATTATAATATGAAATTTTCTTAGTGTAGGAAAATTTTATGTCATTTTTCTTTTTCATTTTTCATTTTTCACAATCATCTAAAGATGTTTTAATAGCTACTATCAATCAATGATCGTCTACTATCTTGAAAATATAGAGCAGAATCTGTATTCCACAAGGAAATTTCGTAGTAAAAGAGTGCTGTGTTGTACTTTCAATTAAACGATTAAATAACAGCGTCAGAAAAAGCACGTGTTTAGAATTTTAAAAGTTTAATCAAGCCCGGATATTTAAATGATATTTTTAGTGCACACAGGTGCATTTATTTACGCTTATTTGTAAGTAGAGAAACGATTGTTGATTAATTTCCAAAAACTGGACTAAGTATTGTCTGGGGAAAACTGCAGGAGGTGGATTTGCGGAGACCGCAAAGGTTTAGAGTTCTCTGAATATCTTGTTTGAATAGCAATATCTTAATTTTTCTACAGAAGACAAAATAAATATAAAAATGAGAGTAACATGCCAACCAATAGATCGATAAAAACCGGTTTGAACTGTTACCTAGGACAATAATGCTTAAACTATTGTTACGAATTTGTTTAGTGAACCGTAAATTTAGCATGGGACTCTTTGGGTGTCTCGCAAAATTGGTGAGATATTGGTTCGTTGGCGACAGTTTTGGCAACCTATTTTTGTTTTATAAGTTCATCACCAAGTTCGTCTCCAAGTGTCGCCAAATGTTGCCAAGTGTGGCGTCAAGTGACAACTTCCGGTGAATCTTTCGGGTTTTACAGAGTACGCACGGTGTGTTGTGTTTCACCGATGCTTGCGTTTTGTTTGATGCGGAAAGTGGTATTTGAGCCCACGGCATTTTGCTCAAATTGTTCCGCAGAGATTTTGTCGGTGTGTTGTATTTTCCATCTGAATGCTAATAAATGATTGTTTTCGTGCTGTAGTCTTACTTAAAGTCCATTGAATCCTCGAACCCAGTTTTGAAGTTCGTAACACTATTTGCATTTGAAATACCGTGATTTTCCGTAAATTTTTCTAGCCATGCCTGGTGGAAAAAAGTGTTATATCTTTATTAACAATGTTTTTATTCCAACTAGTATTCAACATGTATATGATACTTCTTGGAGAAATATCTTCTAATTTATATGTCAAACTGTTTCATGAAACATGGTGAAACACACGAATTTTCTCATAACCCTCATATGCAAAGCGTGTTCTAAATATTGTTAAAAACCATGAAACCAGCACTATATATATATAAGTATACATGCAATGTTAAATAACTATGCAATGTTAAATATAAATCTAGGATTTCTTAAGGTATCCGACTACGGAGAACTGTTTTCTTTAAACGTAGAACTAGTTTAATTTTATACATTTTTAGATTTATTTTTTATATTATCATAGAGAATTGCACTTGAAAAATTTATTCCTGGAGAAATTTTTGTAGAATTTCTAATAAATAAAGAAAATTTAGTAAAAAAAAACCGTTTTTTTTCAAAAGGCTTAATTTTTTAATAAATTAAATTATTTCAATATTTTATGATGTAACACATTTCTTATACACTCGACTAGTGAATCAACAAAAATCTTTGCTTAATTTATATTTGATAAAAAATTTTGGTCCTTCAAAATCATACACATTGAATTTTTAACGAATTTTCATTATTTTTATATCTAACTATGAGTGTAACATCATTAAAAATTATCCAAATTTAAAGCTTTTAGGTCATTTAAATATTCATAGTAAATTCTATGAAAAGCCTTGATAATAATTTTCAAAAATAATATTTTAAGAACTTTTTGAGAAATCACATTTCAAGTTTCAACATTTTATTAAAAATACCATTCTGAGAAAAACGCATTTGGAATTTATAAAAGCAACTTTAACTATTAAAAAATTAAAATACATGTTCAAAATTCCCCACACTTTCTTGCTTCAAAACTTTCTAATTGCCAAGTTGCAAATTATTAAAAATACTTCAAAAATGTTTAAATTAATCTTCATGAAAATTTAAAAAGTTTTTTCCAAAAAATGCTCTATCATATTCTTTAAATTCACAAATTCCGGTTTCGATGTCGCTACTTCCATTTCGTTTTGACAGCTGTCACTGATGTTTAAACAGATGTAACTTTTCTTTAAAATGCCGTAGAGACAAAAAAAAAGAGATTTAGAAGCCTAAGAATTGAAATTTTACAACTGAGAAGTAAAAGAAATTATGATTTTTGGCAGAAAATGAGGTTTTCAACGTAGATACCTTAAGATAGTTAGAATGAATTTTCCCTGAACACGTTTGAGAATATACGAATTGGTAAATGCTTGAGGCATTTTAGCCTGCAACTGATTGTGTGAAATTTGACTTTAAATTAAACATAATTATATTATCCAATTTTGAACCCTAATGAAAAAGTTGTCACCAATAACATATTATGCCCTTGCCATCCTGTGACACATTTATTTATTGTCCTGTAATTATTACTAATAATGAATTTTTTATGAGTAACTCTCAAAGGTTTTGGTATAAACAATGACCGTTTTATATATAAAGCTAATAAAAATGAAGTATGTTTAACTAAACTATTTTTGAAATAATTAATGTTTTATTGTAAAAATTTAATATCTTCTTTATAAACTTATTGATTATAACATGTTCCATTTTAGGCAGCACCAAATAATTTTAAAGGTTTACTGTTGTCTAAAATATGTCCTTAAAATATGTTGCTGTAGTAAAAATTTAGAGTGTCATGTCATAAATACTGTTTTAAGCGTCAGGCTTAAGAAACAAGTATGTCAGCGAGATAAAATGAAACTTTCAAGAATCTCATAAATAAGCAACGAGTATGGCACGAAGCACTAAGTTCACTGTCATTGTGACAATGTTTTTCTTAACACTTGCAATAAATAAAAAATAGAAAAATTTGGCAAAAAATATTCAAATGACAATAATCAAATATTGTGAACGAAAAAAATCATTTTGGGCTATATCTTACAAGATAAATTGAATTCATAATATTATTAATATTAATATATACATGTAATTCTTAATAATATTCTTAATATTAATGTATACACGTATAACAAACGTATTTAATTTGTTATTTAATTAAAATTAAAATTACATCTTTTTATTTAAAACAAACATCGTGTTTATGGTTACGTGATTACGATTTTTATATGACGTTTAAATGCTATTATATTAAGGGGAAACATCACTTTTAACCGGTTGAGTCCCAAGCAGCTCGATCTTGCTCTACAGTTTTTATGCCTAGAAAACCCATCGCAGAAAGATGGCCGAATGGTTAGAGTGCTTGTCTTCGGAACCGGAATGAGTGGGTTTGAATCCGGCTGTGGAATGGATGTTCGTAGCCTTTCGGAATCGGCTTTAAGCTATAGATCCCGGTCTAATTAGCCCTCGTGTTGCAAAAAGTATATTCTACCGCTCCAAACCAATTCAAAACTAAACCAGAAAAACCAGCATATTCCTAGAGTTCGACAGTTCATGCTCCATCAACTGTTGGAGTCATATATGCTCAGAGTTACTAACACAGGTACATTACATTGTTCTTCTTTTTATGTTAAAAATACATTTTACAATAGGCACATTACAATAATATTTAGCTGCGGTAGCTCGGTAGGCAAAGGCAACGATCTCGAGAGTGAGAGTTTGTGGGTTTGGAACCTAAGCCGGTCTAAGATCCGCCTTGTTCATTAAAGGTGACTGGGGCATGTAAAATATATTCGTGGTCACAAAGTCATCCAAGTTCTAAATTAATACGTCTGGGTTCGGCAGGCAAAGTGTATGGGCTTCGGCTTAGTCCCTGCTGCAAAATTACGATGACCTACTTGAGTGAAGTTTTTCTTTCACCTTAATGGTCCTCATTAAAAAAGAAAAGTGCACCCTTTGTCCTTAATACGAGAGCCTGCAGGCTCAATCATGCTTGGTTTATCCAAGTGGCATAAGAAACAACAACAGCAATAATAATAATATCAGTGCAATATTGAAGAATGTATATTTAGGAAAAAAAAAGGGTTATCGTGACTCTTGGGATTTATCAACAAAAGATAAAAGAAGCGGTATAGCGCTGCTTAGGTCTTTTCATACCCATGTAGATAAACTATGGTTGTGTTGTTCGGGATACTTTAACAGTGTTTTTTCAAAAGGCTCTAGAAGTCAAATGGTTAAGCCTTCAAAAATTCGATCTCTTGTTTTTTATATTTTCAAATATTAGGACATTTTGGATTAGATTATCACAAACCCCATTTAAATATTTGATTTAAATGGATTTCATTGAAAGTTGTATTTTTCCAACTAGTGCACACTTAAAATAAAAAACTCTTGCACATATTAATTTGAAATTTTCACTTACACAATTTATAGACCTACAATGAAACTCTGCATACATTTTCTGTCGCTATTTATTTTAGTTAGTGTTTATAGTGTTAGAAATGCACATTTAAGCAATATTTCAGCTTTATGAGAATTAAATTTCCTGGTATAATATGTCAAATTATTTTTAAATTGAAATAAGTTTAGAATTAAAAATTACAATTATTGTTTAAGAAAGGGAAAAATTATTAACGAAACTTACATTGTGTTGTTACAAGTCTGAAAACAGCGAGTCAGAAAAAGTTTTGAATTAAAAAAAAACCCTCACATATCTTTTTATGTATAAGATTTTTATTATTTTTTTTATAAACAAAGTAAATTCAGTATAACTAAATAAATTAAAACATAGTACAAATGTTGAAAATCCCATAGATTTAGGATAATAATTAATAAAGACAAAATAAGGATAAAAGTAAGAAAAATCTGACATTTAATGTTAGTTAAAGGTGATATGTTAGCTTAATTTTCATATTCGGACACCTTCAAAATATAAAAATGATGAAAAAGGGGAAATCGGTTAAATACTATGGATTCTTGACTAATATTTTAAATTAAATTGTTTCCGAATTTATCTCTATAAAAACAATGCTATTCTTCTAGGATTTATCTTTAAAATAATTCACTTACGTATTTAAAGAAAATATAATTTTGTGGAATTTTTTTAAATAACTCAGTATCGTATTCCAAGAAAAAACAATTTTGTGGAATTTTTTTATGCATGGTTAAAACAATGTTAAAAATTTCCGGGACAAGTTAAAAGATTTCTAGCTCATCTGGTGCTTTCCTGGACCATCAGAAAATTAGTATCTTAACAACTAATGGGGTCAAAAACAGTAAATACGTTTGCACTTACCACAAATCAGACCATGAGAATGAGCTATAGGAAGGCAAAATAGAATCTGAATCTTGATGCTGAGTTTATGTAAACGACTCAAATACTTTTTAAACTAAAATCATTTATATACTTGCACAACTACAGTGTTATTTTACTTGAAATGTTAAATACAATAAAACACACATTCTTTACAGTAAGATGTTAAATTGGTTTAATGCAAATACCAATAACAAAATATTTTTAAAATCTTAAGTATCAATCAAATTATAATTTATATATTAAAAATTGTTAAATAATTCCAATTAGTGTTGATCATAATCATAGTCCCACGTTAATCATAATCCGACGTTTCCTCAAATATCTATATCGCTTTTCTGCATCATCCCCTTCATGCATTCAGTATTTTTCACTTTTAGCCCCTTGAAATACGATCTTTTGAGGATTTAATGTAGAATAAACTTAAAATTTGATGTTCAATATTATCTATTCCATATACATATTTTTTATTTTTTATGTTTTTCTTTGATCATTTAGCATTTATTTCCATTCAGATTTTCCTTTACTAAAAATATATCTTGCCAAGGTCTTTTATTTTATTTTGAAAGATTAATACGAAGTCAATTGTTTATCACGAAATGTTTCAGTGTTTTACTCTGCAAGATGAATGATTCTATACAAAAAGTACCAAATGCATTAACAACCTTTTTTTTTCATTAATAAACTCGATTCTGATAAGGAAGAGAAACATAAATGCAAAACTTTCTTCTGCTTAATTGTTTGGGATTCGGGTCACACGTTTCTAACCCTTTCTTCTAAGAGAAGAATATGGTAATTCGTTATTATTAAAAAATGACGTTTTTCGGGATGGCATTCCATTATATTCAATTACATGTGTGGGCCCACATCAGCTTCATAGAATTAAAGTACAACCTGCAGACGTTGGGGAAATCCCACATTTTAAAGTTTATAACTTTTTCTTTGTTTATTATTTCTTTCGCTTTGTTTTAGAGGCATGTAAATTATTCCTTGTTTATATAGCATAATTTTAACATTCATCTTATAGAGTTTTATGGTACAATTAATTTTAGTGACTACAAAGAATTTCATTACAACACGTATCTTTCCATGTAACACTGATAGTTGTGTACAGACTTATTTTGCATTTGTTACAAGCATTTCACGCCTAATGATCCAATAAATGACTAATACATTTCATATCTCAGTTGATGACCTTTTACGATTTTATATTTTAGGGGTAGAGTGGACATTTTGGTAACTTAACCTAGAGATTATAGATTTTGTAAAAATAAATATAAAAGCATATTTAAATCAATGATTTTTCAAATGTAATTTTATTTATTTAAATTAGTTTCAAACTTCTGAAACTAAAATAATATCTTTTATTGCCAAATAAAGTGTATAAGTAAAAAAAATATTGCAAAATTTTCAACAATACTATTTCATAACAAAAAATTGTTACTTTTTTTTATTTTGGGCAGGAAAACATCATTTTGAATGTTCTTATACCCCTAAAGAACTTTCAATCTTTTACGCACACTATAAGTTTATATTTTCGAGGCATGTAAATTATTCCTTGTTTATATAGCATAATTTTAACATTCATCTTATAGAGTTTTATGGTACAATTAATTTTAGTGACTACAAAGAATTTCATTACAACACGTATCTTTCCATGTAACACTGATAGTTGTGTACAGACTTATTTCGCATTTGGTACAAGCATTTAACGCCTAATGACCCAATAAGTGATTACTCCATTTTATACCTCAGTTGACGATCTTTTAGGATTTTAAATTTTAGGGGTAGAGTGGACATTTTGGTAACTTAACCTACAGCTTGTAGATTTTGTAAAAATAAATATAAAAGCATATTTAAATCAATGATTTTTCAAATGTAATTTTATTTATTTAAATTAGTTTCAAACTTCTGAAACTAAAATAATATTTCCTACTATCAAATCAAGTGTGTACGTGAAAAGATATTGCAAAGTTTTCAACAATACTATTTCATAACAGAAAATTTGTTACTTTTTTTATTTTGGGGTAAGAACACATCATTTTGAATGTTCCTATACCCCCTAAAGAACTTTCAGTCTTTTACGCACACTATAAGTTTATTTTCGAGACAAATAAATTATTCTTTGTTTATACAGCATAATTTTAACATTCATATTATAGAGTTTCATGTTACATTTAATTTTAGTGACTACAAAGAATTTCATTATAACACGTATCTTTTCCATGTAAAACTGATATTTGAGTACAGACTTATTTCGCATTTGTTACAAGCATTTCACGTCCAATGACACAATAAATGACTACTCCATTTCATATCTTAGCTGATGACCTTTTACGATTTTAAATTTTAGGGGTACAGTGGACATTTTGGTAACTTAACCTAGATCTTGAAGATTTTGTATAAATAAGTATAAAAGCATATTTAAATCAATAATTTTTTAATGTAGTTTTATTTATTTAAATTAGTTTGAAATTTTTTAAACTAAAATAATATCTTTTATTGTCAAATAAAGTGTATAAGTAAAAAGATATTGCAAAGTTTTCAACAATACTTTTTCATAATTGAAAAATTGTTACTTTTTATTAGTTTGGGGCAAAATACGTCCTTTTGAATCTTCCTAGACCCCTTAAAGAAATTTCAGTCTTTTATGCATACTATAAGTTTTGTTTTTGATGCAAAAGTTTCAGATTCAAATTTGTTTTATGAATGTTCTAAAGAGATTTAATTAAAGTATTAACTTACAGAAAAAGTATTTTGCAGATAAGTGAGGATGGTTCTAATTTTAAATGAATAGTACTTGTATATACCATTAAAAGAGAGTTTTATAAATAAAAATGTAGCTTAAATATTTAGAATGAAAGGGCTAGGAATAATGTATTGAAATTTATCTTTTAAATATTTCTTATATGATAAATAGTAGTCACATAACTGCAATAGTCATAGTTGTTAGAAGTTGCAGCCGAAAAGGCACCTTCTCAACTTCTGGTGAATCCCGGCATTTTTTTTTTTTTAAGTTAACTGAGGTTAGAGATTTTTCTACCATCTTAATCGCCATTTGCAATCGTAAGCTGACTCTCTCTGTATGTTTGATTATGACATCAACTCTCACTCGGCAGCTACGAGCTGTGTAATTTTGTGATTGGCTGAGTGGGAGAGGAAGTTGCATGGAAATCTTAAATTGTATGCGATGTCTACTGATGGATATATAAGATTATTGTTGGATTGTTTTTTGTACTTGAGCATTTTCGCGGCTCGTAGGTAGACATCGTAAAAATATGATATTATTCTAAGATTTAAAATAAATCTACTTGTTTTTAAATATTTTGTCATTTTTATGTCAGTTACTTTTCATCTACAGTTGTAATTTCATAGTAATCATGGAAATCACTACCAGAACCTCCTCTGCTCAAATACCAGTATTGAGTTGTTCGTATCAATACCGGTAACAATAGTTAAAAAAATAAAATAAAAAAGCATTTGGACTTTGTGTTTAGGATTGAATTTTCCTAGATGTTGCTGTGGCCTTTTTTCACATTGTTATAAAACTCATTAATAGGTGCAACTGTCATCCTATCAAACCGATTTTCATGCTGTGAAGCAAAGAAAAGTATCTTTTGGCACTATACACAGTTTATGGGACACAACGGGAGTATGTGGTTTTACTGATAATTGCGAAGGAACAATGTGTGGGATAGCTCATAGTAATGGTTTACTACCCAATTCGAAATTGTAATGAATTCAGGACTCTTCCTACGTAGATAGTTACTGTGTTGAGATTTCCTAGTATCACTGTTTGATTAGCGTTTTACCATAAATTATGCACTTCTGATGTACAATGTTTCGCCAAAGATACAAAACAAACACCACTTTCATTTATATATATATATATATATATATATATATATATATATATATATATATATATATATATATATATATATATATATATATATATATATATATATATACATATATATATATACATATATATATACATACATATATATATATATATATATATATATATATATATATATATATATATATATATATATATATATATATATATATATATATATATATATATATATATATATATATATATATATATATATATATATATATATATATATATATATATATATATATATATATATATATATATATATATATATATATATATATATATATATATATATATATATATATATATATATATATATATATATATATATATATATATATACATATATATATATATATATATATATATATATATATATATATATATATATATATATATATAT
>CM063508.1:2727021-2739521 GCA_032207245.1 Pardosa pseudoannulata | reverse complement strand
TCTTTAATATTGAAATTTATGATTACAAAATATAATACGGAAGTAGAGAAATATTTAGTTATTTCATTGAATTTCCTAAAAAAATGCAATTTATATATGTTTTGATTTTCACATAAAAGTATGCAAGAAATCTGAAAAATAATGCAATAAATACTCAGAAGAATTGTGCCATCATTTTACAGTGAATCATCTTAAATCGGACGAATCAAACACGGAAAGAAACAAAAAGTAACTTACTATCAACTCTATCTCTTCTTTATAAATCCTAATGACTGACATAAATAAGCCAGTTTATTATGTTACACGAATATGATAAAAATGTTTCACCTAAATATTTTGTAATGAAAAGTGTGAAAAATAGATTGAGTGATTAGGCAAAAAGAAATTATACATTCCACCCATATAATGTCTTTATTCATCTAACTGTGTTTCTTAAATCGGACGAATCAAACACGGAAAGAAAAAAAAGAACATTATGATATCATTATTCTTTTAAATCCTAGACTGACATAAATAATCGTTTACAATAAAGGGGCATAGGAATTTCACACCCGCACGAACAATTCTTTTCGTAATTTATTATGACTAGAACATGAGATACAGTAAATTAGAATATATAAATATATACTTTATATTTCATTTTGTTTCTACCATCAAATGTGTTTCTTATCTTTACTGAAAATAAAAAAATTATATTAATCAAGAAAGATAAAATTGTGTTTATCTATAATTTTCTTTATGTTATAATATTTTAATACTTAGTACAACACAACATTTTTTTTATAATTATATATTTTTTATATTTATTATTCATCTTTTTTATAATTTTTTAATATATTATTATTTTATCTTATTATATATATTTATATATTATATATATATTATATTTTTTATTTTTTTTTTTTTTTTAACCATCAAGTAACATCTTATATTATAATTTTTATATATTTTATTTATTATTTTATATAAATTTTTATATTATTTATAATTATATTACTATATATATTTGTATTTATATTATTTATAATATAATAAATATTATAAATATACACACACACACACACATATATATATACGTATAAATATATATATATATATATATATATATATATATATATATATATATATATATATATATATATATTATATATAATATATATATATATAATATATATAATATATATATATATATTATATAATATATATATTTATATATATAATATATATATATATATATATATATATATATATATATATATATATATATATATTATATATATATATATATATAAATATATATATATATATATATATATATATATATATATATATATATATATATTATATATTATATATATATATATATATATATATATATATATATATATGCACAAACGGTGATAAAGTACAGACAATGTGGCTTGTAATGCAAATTTGCAGCACACTTAAAAATTTTACATACTTTTTTAAAAAAAATTTCATAAGTGAAAATGTTAGATACTTCAAACAATTTAATTAAATTTTCAGAGGCAATAACTATTGGAAAAAAACACGTTAACACAAAAACCGTATATAAGAAATGAATGTTAAAATCGAAGGTTGTTATTTTAAGTATAAAATCACTGAAAGTTAAAAAATTATAATTAAGTTTGTTAATATGGTCAAAATATTATTACCGAAACACATGTATATACATATATATATATATATATATATTATATATATATATATATATATATATATATATATATGTGTGTGTGTGTGTGTGTGTGTGTGTGTGTATATGTGTGTGTGTTACACAAATTACTAATACTTACAAAAAAAAAAACATGTTAAAAATAAACATGAATAAACATGTTAATTATGTGAGTGTACAGTATACTTAATGGGACAAAAAGCGATTTTTATTGATTTCTGGAAAATACTTTTAATGGAACATTCAGATAAATAATTACTAATAAATTTACTGATAAAAAATAGAAAAAACTCTTAATCCAAACGAGTGAATCCGTCAAAAGTCTAATAACATTTCTCTGAGTCAGGAAACAGAAATAGGCTCTAGAAAATAGGTTTTCTGTTTCATTATCTAACTTAAACCGTATCGGTATTTATTTTAACCCTTGGAGAGTTTACACTGCACATCCTGTTACTTACAGAAAATAAAAGTGTATACTTTGTGATTCCAAACATTCTATTAGGTTTATTTACATTCGCAGAAGGAGAATTTAATTAAAATGGTTAGAATTATTTGTGAAAACATGGCCAACGGGAAGTGTTTATCTTTTCTATGCTGTTTAAACCTATTTTTGAGACTTTTTTTCACCAAATTGTTACCATAGAAACAGTTTAAACATAAACTGTTGCAATAGATAGGATAAATTGTGATACCAAAGTTAAGCCCTAAGCGCAGAGGTTGAGTAACTTATAAAAAAGTGGTAGTAAAATATCAATAAATCACAGAATTAACGATCTATAAAAGAGGTGCTTCTTTGTATTCGAACTTTAAAACATTCTTAATGACAATTGTAATTCTATCATGTTGGATGTCAAGCTGTGAACGGCTAGTTATTTTTATGAAGTTGATTTAATAAACTTGTTTTACGTTAGTAACCGTTAATCTTCCAGATTTATCTCTGCCGTAATTTTACAGGAAGTCACGCGCACTGAATTTTTTTATGAAAGTTAATATTTTACTGTTTTCTGATGAAAAAACGACTGATAAAAAGCTATTTTTTATTGTTGAAAAATAAATCTATAATATTTATAGTAAAATTGATAATAATTATAATTATATTGTAAATTATTTTTAAAAGCTTACATAACTCAGGTAAAAAAAAATTTTCTTCTATATAGAAAATTTTAAAATTTCTTATTAAACAAGTCTTTTTTTTAAATGAAAAATAATTTATTATTCATTAAAGGTAAATATACACAAATAAAAAGACAGTCATTTTAAACAGAAAATATGTAGGTTTAGAATTTCTTCATTCAATAAAGCAAATCAGGAAAATAAATGAATGACTACAAAAACTAATTTTTATTACATTTCAATGTTTTTATTTTCAAATATAGAAATAGGAGAAAATAATATATTATAAATTTTCTTTAGTCAAATTCTACATTCCTTAATTTTTCTTCATGAAATAACTCTTAAAAATGCGGGAAAAAACAGATTGTTATATAAAAGTATTTCTCATAAAACTCGATATAAATATCATAGGTTTGACTTTCTAAAATTAAAATACCACATGTATGAATTACAATAATTACAAAATAGACTCAATGAGAAGGATAAAATATTCAATACACACGTAGCTGTTACTAATTTGAACTTCTGTCCTGGGAAGTGTAGAAAGATTGTCATCTCAATAATTTATATTTATGGGTTATTTCGGGTGACTGTTTAGGTTAAGAAAAATTGAACATGTATTAAGAGTATATATATTTATATTAGAATCAAATTCTATCAGATTTGATGCTAATCAATACATCGTTTAAAACATATTAAGTATTATATATTTTATAAACTAAAAATTTAGTAAGTTAAAAAAATTTACAAATTATAAAATACTTAGATTGAACTATACACACCCATGATAATACCATCCAATCTCTTAAAATGTTTCTAAGTTTGTAAAAAAAACTTCTAAATGATATTGTAGTAGAAAATTTTAAACATAAATATTGTTTACAAAAATATGATTTTGAGAAAGTAAAATTTTTATAAATTAATGTATTGCATATTTATTTTAATGCTAGTTCAAAATAAAATACTTAAGTTAAATTGAATCGTGTAAGTTCACATTCACTTAAAAAGTAAATACTTTAAATACTTTAAATATAAATTTTATTCAAGTTTTAGTATTATTTTTTCTTGTGTGTTCATTGTACAAAAAAATTCAAACAAGATTTATCTTTTTGTAAAGTAGAGCTTATAACTGTGAACTTTGAGATAAATCTATAATAAATTCTAAAACAATAATTCAAATATATAAAAAATAATTTATATGGTTGTTTCAAAGAAGTGTGTAACTTATCACAAGACGTTTTGTAAAATATTGTGGGGTTTGTACTTCTTTGAAAAAAATAATTTCCTACATATAATAAAACCTTCTAACTTTGTATACTAAGCAAAATCGATTTTAAAATTAAGCAGCACATTATCCTGATTAAGTAAAAGAGTCATTTTGCATAGACTATGATTCAATAACAAAGAATATCTGAGAGAAAAAGATTCGAAATGTATAAAGCAATTTTGATTAAAATTTCATATCCACTGACTCATACTTTAAATGATTATATAGTTTAATATGATGAAATGTATTCCATAATTTTACTCTAAAAATAATTTTTGAATTAAAATTAGGCTGCAGTCACACGAAATAATATTGTTTATGTGATTATATAGTTTAATATGGTTTAATGTCATCAATAATATCATTCCCAAAATAATTTTTGAAATGCATTAGATTGAAATAACTCAAAGAATTCAAAATAGAAAAATTCAAATCAGATAAGGTAACTTTGATTATTTTTTTATACGTAGTCAGATATAACCTTTGAGATCATGTGGTTGAATATGGCTCAATAGATAAATTTCAACATATCATTATATTGGGACCTAATTAATCTACAGATACGGTTGAATTAGTCATGGAATTCCTTTTAGCAGAATATACTGGTAGTAGATTTTAGCATTCTTGATACCATTGTTTAAAAATTTGTAAAAAAAAAAAATAAAAGGTAGAAATCATACACAATTAAATAATTTAAAGTTATTAATTATTTTTTCAAGTGTATTTTCTATGTATTAAACTATTTTATAAAACATTCATATTACTGATTTTTTAAACTTTTTTTAAAAAGCAAGCTTGTAAAGTTTATACAGTTTGCTTATATATTTTTTAAATTTTTCGATTGAAAATATACTTTTTAACATGCTCTTTTTCAAAGGTACATTTTTTATAATTTTTTCGACTACTATGAAAAGTAATAAGTTTCAAACTACACAACAGCAATTGAAAAAGTCAATGAATTTCATTTTTTTAAATTCGTAAGCTTTTCCTTTTTATAAAAAATAGTAATAAACTGCAAATTTGTAATAATTTATTAATAATATTGCATATTAAATTACGCCTAAATAGGATCATTAACTTTCCTGATTTTGAGCATGTTATTTTCGATACTTATTTTTATTTTTTTTTTATATATGGTGTAACATACTGAACATTTCTTCAAAGAAGACACTATATTCCGGACATGCAACACTATCAGTGGAAAACGAAGAATCTATTTTGTGAAACCGAGTTTTATTTTTGTATCGAAATACATGACTGAAGATGAAAATGTAGTCCCTTCCGACAGTAATCGAGCAACACACGCAGGGACACGGTCCATTAGCAATTCCCTATAACAATGCAGTGTGGTACAAGATTTTTCATCAGATTTAATGCTTTCTGGAACATTGAGTAAGTGAATCATAGCACTGTAAATGTAGTGGTTGGGGATACATAAATAAAGATACATTTTTTCCAGAGTAATATCTTTCCCATTCATTTTTTCTTAAACCTATAAGAGTTACCAGCCTATTTCTTTCATCATTATTTATAAACTTCAAAGATCTCTTTGGACTTTATGTATTTTTGTGACGCATCAATATAACTATGCTATCTATATCTTTCATTTAGTTATGAAACCATATAATATTTATATATTCTATGTTATACATAAAATCTTAACTTTATTATAAAGAGGAAACTGCATTAACGATGGGTCCGTTCTGACTTGTGGAATGTTATAAACATTGTTTAACCCTTTAAAGATCACGAAAATAAATTCATGGGAATTTAATGTAATTTGTTTATAAATGTTATCTATAAGCCTTGTATATGTAAAATAAATTTTATTTACATTCCTTACAAGGGTTTGCCTTAGAGGATACCAAATTAGGGTTTAAGAAGCGGTTTAACTGACTAACTCCTACCCTTGTACAGCTTGAACATCATGCCTTTTTAAAAGTTTAACTATACTGGAAGAACAATAAATGATAATCCTTAAACAGGTATAATAAATAAACATCTTAACAACTTAAAAGTGTTGTCTGTATAGATACTTTTTTTTGAGGTCATAAGTAAGATAAATTGAATCTGACTTCTCAAGTACTGAAAGCTTAAATACATATATTTCAATAGAAAATTCATCAATAAGTTAAACTTAGAACTATCATCTGTTATATATTTAAAATATCAAAAAGATAATATGTATAAAATGTATATATATATATATATATATATATATATATATATATATATATATATATATATATATATATATATATATATATATATATATATATATATATATATATATATATATATATATACATATATATATATATATATATATATATATATATACATATATATATATATATATATATATATATATATATATGTATACACATATATATACACACACATATATTATATATACATATATACATACATATATACACACACACACATATATATACACATAAAAGCTCTTGATTCTACATCATTGGCTTCCATATATCACAGGTGTATGAGATTGGAGCCGTAAATAATTATAAAAAGATAAAGTAAAGTACTCCAAAAAGTAAAGTTTAAAAAACAAGATGTTTAATAGGTGGTTTGGCTACGAAACCACTGTCCGTTAAAGGGTTAAAACATTTTTCTGAAAATTTGTAATATTATTTATATTAAATATTTTTTATCTATAGTTTTAGTAGACAACTCTTTCTTCACACATATTCCTCTTTTCAGTAGCTTTGTCAGTCAAATATTGTCAACAGGATTGAGATCATAGGTGTTACCATGGCAATCTAAAATAGAGATATGTGGCATGGTACCCGATCTGTCATTGCAAATGTCATCAGAAAACCGTTTTTATAGATGAGGTATAAAACTCTGTCTCAGGACTGTCATTTATTACCGCTTTGACCTAAGGGTATAAAACTTTTGGTATAAAGCTTTTCTTCTGAAATTTAGTATTAGGATTTCTTTTAATTTTTTCTCAATAAAGTATTCTTAATTGGTAAATCTTTGCTTAACTATCATTCTTTTCAGCAGCTTTCAAGTATTGTCCCTAGTATTGAGATTCCAGATGTTACCATGACAATCTATGATGGGTGTTTAAATATGTTACTCCATTTGTCATTGTAACTTTCGTTGGGAAAGCAATGCAGCGAAGGTATAAAACTCAAAATCATCACTTATTGCCCTTGACGAATTATTACTTTTTTAATTTGGAGTATCTGCCACATATAACTAAACTGTGTTTTTTGTGGAATGTTTACTCTCTGATTCATAAAATCAGCTGGATTTCAAGACAATCTATGATGGATGTGTAGATATCTTACTCCATCTGTCATTGTAACTGTCATTTGGAAACCAATGTAGCGGAGGAATAACACTGAGAATCGTCACTTATTGTCCTTGACAAATTATTACTTTTATAATTTGGATCCTCTGCCACTCATAGCTAAACTGTGGCTTTTGTGGAATGTTTACTCTCTGATTCATAAAATCAGCAGGATTTCAAGACAATCTATTATGGATGTGTAGATATGTTACTTCATCTGTCATTATAACTGTCATTTAGAAACCAATGTAGCGGAGGAATAACACTGAGAATCGTCACTTATAGTCCTTGACAAATTACTACTTTTATAATTTGGAGCATGTGCCACTCATAAATAAACTGTGGCTTTTGTGGAATGTTTACTCTTTGATTCTTGCAAAACAGCACGTCTTCCTCACCCGGTCTTCGTCTAACATACTGTTATTTCTGAAACTGTATATCAAACTTGCACATTTTACTTTAGTAAATCCAAACAACAAGAATGACAGCATTAAAATTTGCACATTAGTAAAAAAAAATTTTATTTAGGATAAAATTACATATGTGTCAATATTTTTTCCAGTCTTCTACGAAAAATATCCTGTATTTATTTATCAAAGATAGTCTCCCTTATTCAATATTGTCTGTCAATAATAATTTTTCAAAAAGACTTTTGCTTGTTGAATTGAACACTTTTTATCTCTTAATCTTTCAATCCAGCTTCACACAAGTTTTGTATTATGCATTAACTAGCTACTGTACTATTATATTTTATGATTTCGGCAAATTTTCGTATGTCACGAGGAGTCATGATTCGCTTACGGCAACAATTGCCTAAATGTTTCAGAATTAAATCTTTGTCAATCTCTACTTCACAATATATCACAATAAATTTTTATAAACATGAAATTTTTCATCAAGATGATGTTTTGAAAGATAATCAAATTCATTTAATTTCTTATCTTCTCCACAGAATAGACAGAGTGTTTGACAGTTTAATTATTAATCCTAGGCAAAGCATTTAGGTTTGTTTAGATTAAAACGAAAGTTTACGAAACTATGAAAACAAAGTCCTAAAATTACTGAAATAAAAGATAAAAACAATTAAATATAAATACACTTATTAAATCAACTCTCCCAATTAGTTTTGAAAAGCAAGTTCAAAATATTCAAGCTCTTATCCATTAAGACAATTAAAATATTTGCCTCAAATGCATGTGAAAGACATACACCAGTGAAAATAATAGATACTTACAAGTAATACTTTAAAAACGTTGGGAAAGAAAAAAATTTGAAATTTTTCGGGTGTCATATTAATATAGCCAGGGATATATATATATATATATATATATATATATATATATATATATATATATATATATGTGTGTGTGTGTGTGTGTGTGTGTGTGGAGGTGCTGGTCCCCTCTTTGGAGGTGAGTAAGTCATACATCTCACAGATCATTTTTATATACTACAAAGTAAGGAAAGAATTACATTATGTAATTTTAACCAAACTGAACTTAAAAAATAAAAGTATATCTTGGTAAATACATCCTAAAAAAGCAAATATAAATGTATTTTTATTTCTTTTCTTTACATTGCACATGCATTAACAAGAAAAACCCAAATACAATTTGGACAAATTTGACACTCTTTTTTCAATATTATTTGCTCTTGTTGCAAAAGACGGGACACTCCTTTTCTTTAAACATTTTCACTACACAAATTTTTATAATACATTACTTCTGTAAAAGACAATAAATAATGAGGATTGGGATTTTTCATATATAAATAGCTTTATCTCATCGTAATATCCTGTTTACTATTTTGAAAAGGGTGCATCATATTTAAACATAATATTTATTTTGTTTAACGTTTGTCAACACTGATCATATCCCATTCGCTATCTATTATCACCTAGTTTATATGACCATTTGTCATTTTTCTATTTCATAACTATGATCCTGCTCATTATCTAGCAATTCTTATCATCAATATTCTGATCGGGAAAACTCATTACAAAAAATAGGGAGTGCTACTCAGCGACTGTCAGTAAATTCCGTGCAATCTTCGGACGTGACAATATTTTTACCGCAACAACAGGTTATAAGTTGGCAAGAAAATTCAACGAATTTGAAAATCACTCTATATAAACAGTAATGGTTGAACACAACAAAACATTGTGCCGATACAGCAGAGCCTGATCTAGGAGTGGCTTAAATTTTGGGAGAGTATTTTAGCAGCGAATATAATAAAAAATATTGATATGATAAATACGCAATTAATAGAAATGCATAGTATCGATTTTTTTCTTTCACTAAAAACTTTATAAGTATTTATACTGTATATATATGGGAGCTAAAATATCTACATTCCTTAATTATAAATAAATAAATGATAAAATGCTACATCTTAAATCAAGTAACTAAACATGATTTGACTATTATCTATATGTTTAAGTTAAAATGAAAAAGATAACATGAATTTCGCAAGATTTGTGTCACTGCACTTAAATTTTCCAACCATGTGGAGGATTGGAGTGTAATAATTTTAATTTTTCTTAAAAATTTAAGCATATTTGATGGTTTTTAAAATTTTTATTTTGCCACTATATATTTTTGTACAAGAACATCAAGTTTCATACATTAATCTTTGTCAATATTTTATTAATTATAAATTTTCTCAGCGGAGAAGGAAGTGACATTTTACATTTCATTTCTCAACGCTAATATTTATTTATTAAATCTTCCATAAAATATTACCTTAAATTTCAACGAATAAGTGGGCAGACCATAAAAAATTGGAATATCATTTGATGCAAATTAAATTTGTACGAGGTTCTTCAAGTAAATTGGATTTTTACCTGGAATAGAGTCTCCAGGTTTTCCTTGATAAAATTTCCCTCTTCAAGCAACTTTAATTTTGGAAATTTACTAATCAAGGAACCTAGAGATTACAAGAAATATATACATTTTTTTTATAATATTTATTCAAGATATTAATTTAAAAACTATGAAATATATCATTGCAGTATAATAATCCAATCCCATGATATTATTAAAATCGCTGTATTAAAATTTATATTGAGCGTTGACAAATATAAATAACGTCTCTTTTGCCAATTATACTTTCGATTTTCAAGATAATGTATTTTTATTCCACACTCGTTAACGAAATTTTTATACCTTAATAAATATTTGAATTATATTTATAGATAAAATATTATGGATAGTTATATTTTACCTCCTTGCTAGAATTAAAAAAAATACAATACAAAATTAAAGACGAATATTTGGTTTTAATAATGAATAATAACAAATTTTCATCTAAATAATACTATAGGCACCATTCTTACTAATCAGTAATAAATTTCTAGATTATTATTTACAATGATAAATCTTGGATCAAAATCCAAATTTTTTGTAATATTTTATCTAAAACAAAATAAATTGAAAAGATTTCAATTGTACAATTTATTTAAGAATCTCGATTTCATACCATAAATTTTCGTAAAATATATGTATTAGATAAATTTTATGAAATAAATTAGAAATTTCTGTCAAAATTATTAATACATAGTTGTACCATAACACTTAAATCATGAATGCAAATTATTTTATATCTGTTTATAATATTTTTACATGATGTGTTGGATTTCGGAATATTAATTATTAAAATAGTCATAGAAAAAAGAAATTACATGTTCCATTCAAAATTGTACGTTATTAAAGAAACATAATTGCAAAAATATATTTCTATATTGCAAAAATACGCAGAACATAAGGGCCACATATTTAGGTAATATCTTGAAATTAAGAGCGTAAAAAATATTATGTACAAATTGGTACAAATATGTTTAAAATTAGGCACTTAAATATCTAAAATCAGTTTTCAGTGATAAATTAATAAATGTGAAGTATATCAATTAGGGTGTTTATTACATCAACATGATTTTATGTCTAATTTAAAAGCAGCTTGTTTACCTTTCAAGAAACATTTAAGTCCCATTGTATCTAATTTAAATTCATATGAGTTGTAATCTAGTAAATCGTGATTAACCTAACAATCCAAGAAAGTTGATACAGAAAATGAACATGAGTGTAAAACCTTGTGAAACATTTTTGATTTTCACAATAACACGAGTCATGAAATCCATTTTTGACCAACGATGATTACATGCTTTGAGAAGTATGTTAGATGCGAATTTATCGCTACTTTTATTTGAATTCTAAACTAAATAAAGTGAGTTGTCGACGTGGATATGCACTCTGTGAAAGATAAGATCTTGAAATTTATTAATAAAGTTGAAAAAAATCATAAAGTATAAAATGAAGAGTGTAATTAAGTATCAGTAAAGGAGTCAGAGTAGAATATCAGTTAATCAGTAAACTAAGATAAAATAATTAGATTTTCTACTTACTCTGCGAAACTTTGGTTTTCAATTTTCCTTTTATAGCACTGAAGAATCACGAGGGAATAAAGACAGTTATGTTAAATAAAATATCATATTTAAAAATAACATGTCTTAAGTAACACATTTATTACACATCATGAATATTACATTCATTAAGAAGTCTTAAAACCTTTCTAATGGCTAAAAACACTGAAAATTTTTCCTTTTGGATTTTTAGTTAAGATTTTTTCTGGTAGTTCTAGTATAAATGGGAATTTTTTGAAATGATACAATTAGTTTGAATAGACTAATTTATTATATCTCATAAAGTGATACCTCATTTCCCATTAAATTACATGTATTCATGTAAGTTTCGAATAATAGCTTACAGATTGATTTATTAATGCAAATTAAACTGCGTATGGGTTTACTTTTTAGACACATATGTATGTATGTATGTATGTATGTATGTAAGTATGTATGTATGTATGTATGTATGTATGTATATATATATGTATAATGTATGTATGTATATATATATATGTATATACCAATATATATATATATATATATATATATATATATATATATTTATATATATATATATATATATTATATATATATATATATATATATATATATATATATATGAGTACCAAATTTAGTTTATTAAAACGACACAAGATTTTAATTATGTTTTTTAAAATTTTACATTACGTTTTTTGAG
>CM063508.1:2707021-2719521 GCA_032207245.1 Pardosa pseudoannulata | reverse complement strand
AACAAGTCCATTGTCACATGGCTAAAATTTCTTTGAAGTGGTTCCCGGATCATGATGCTGAATTCTAGTTATTGTCTTGGCCGAATAACGCACCTGATCTTAATCCGATAAAACACATTAGGGATATCATGAGACGGCAGTTCAGAGTTGAAAGACCACCAATTCACAATATCTCTGATTTGCGTAACCGTTGCTTAAACATCAATCTGTCTCCAGTACAATCTGTCTCTGGCCATCTACCAAGGACTTGTGGCATCAATGCCGAGGCGGGTTGAAGATATGTTGTTCTCCAAAGGTGGCCCAACTCGTTATTGACAGGTGATCATGATATTTTGGCTCTTTAGTGTATTTTGGGAACTTGCATTTTTGTTTTTCGATTTCCAATATGAGTTAGGATGGAAGGAAGGCTCCAGTTGAATGAAACATACAAAAAATTGAAGTTTTTAGAACTAGGAGATTTAACAAAAATGAAACTGTAAATTATAACTCGTAATTCTTTTCAAAATTTAAAACTTATTGGATTATTAGAGATAAAACGTGATAAATTAAAATATTGTTGTGGATGGGCAGTTTTTTGAATGAAAAAAAATAATTTTCAAGTACAGAGTTTTTTTGATACATTAAAGAATTGTTAAGAAAAAAAATCGCCAATTGTTCAATTTTTTGTGTGAACTCTTTTTATAGATATATATGCACACACATACATGCATATATATATATATATATATATATATATATATATATATATATATATATATATATATATATATATATATATATATATATTTTTATAAAACTCCTTTACAAGGAGAAAGTTCAACAGCTAGCATTCATAAAGTACAAAGATGCAGTCGGGTATCATATTCAAGAGAGCTCAGAAGTCTAATTTAAAACTTTATTTCAGAGCGGCAACACGGCACATCTGCCCTTCTGGACAATATATAATCAAAAGCCACAGAGTTCACTCTGCTCTTACACGAGTACACCCAAGAGCGCTGACAACAAGAATTTTCCCACAACAAAAACGGCTTAATAAGCGAATTAAATGCAATATCAGCAAAACACAAAACCATGTTTAGTCTACAGCTGGGAAACTGCTGTTTAGACAGAAAGTTTACAGTTTTATGACAGAAAGGAATGTTAATTATAAAATACTTCGTTGAACATACCATGTTGAGACTGATAAAGATATTTAGATGAATTAAAATGGAAGAGAGGAGTTTTTTTGAAGAAATATTAAAGTTAAATAATTTTGATATATTACATATATATATATATATATATATATATATATATATATATATATATATATATATATATATATATATATATATATATATATATATATATATATATATATATATATATATATATATATATATATATATATATATATATATATATATATATATATATATATATACATATATATATATATACATATATATATATACATATATATATATATATATATATACTATATATATATATATACATACATATATATACATACATACATATATATACGTACATACATAGATATAAATATATATACATGCGTATATATGTGCGTCTGTTTTCTATATGTATACAACGTGATATATGTATTTCATGTATGTATCATATATGTATGTTGTGTATGTGTGTGTGGGCATGCGTATATGTACAGAGAATAAGGGAGAAAGGAGAGAGCAATTGTTTATGATACAAGATATTTAAATGGATGTGAAATATGTTGAACTGTATATGGGAAAGCAAAATGGTACGATTTATAAAGACCTTTGGTCGGTGATCAACTTAATAATGAATATAAATGACAGAATATACTGAATAGTAATGGTTAATAAATGATCTGAATAAACTAAAACTGACTATCGATAATAATGTATTAATAAACTTTTAATTTTCAAAACATATTTTAATCAGGTTTTTAGTACTAAGGTGTTATTAATACAACAGTCAACATGATGGTGAATATATTTTATTCTTGAAAAATAAGGTAAATGTGTATATGTTCAAAATCTTTTCTATGTAAAATTCTAAATTTTTATATTACTCAATAGTTTGGTTATAAAACATTTAAGAATATTGAAATATTCATTAATTACTAAAAAATTCATTATATTTGAACAAATTTTTAAAAAAAATGGAAAAAATATATCATTTTTATTTTTGTAAAATGTTTTATTTAAAAAAACATGTTTAAAATATTAATTTGATTACATAGATATTACATAGGGAGATATCAAATAAGCATGCTAAAAGAATTAAAGTTTTAAATTACCGTCAACTGATGCATTTAGAGAAAATTAAAAAAAAATAAATAAATTTTTAATTTTCATACAGAAATGCAGAGAAACTATTTCTAATTAATTGAATATAAAGCATTTTATTTCAATGCATACGTAGTATATGTAAGTTGTGCAGTGAAAATTTCAGTGAAATTTTGTAAACTATTTTAACTATTAATAACTTAATAAATATTCAACAAATGTGTAATTCTCCAGAAATTTAATGTAAATATTTTAAACATGACATATGTAATTTTACAAATGTTATTTAAAGAAACAGAGTACACTTTCAATTTTTTTCAAATATTAAGTATTGCATTAAACATTGAAATTTGATGGAGTTTATAAATCTAATTAAAACAAATTTAAGAAATTTACATCATTTGAACATTTTGTTTAAATAAAATATGAAATTTTTAAAATTGGTACAACATTTTTTTAATTAATAAAATTTTTGCTACTAATGTACTTAGATTTACAAAAGATTTTATGTAAATCTGTGAAAATATTTCTATACTTAAAAAATTACTCTAATGCATAGTATAGAACAAGGGTATTTGGTAGTTCATCCCACACAAACATGTATATATATATATATATATATATATATATATATATATATATATATATATATATATATATATATATATATATTGAGAAATTAGTAAATAATTTACTGGTAACGTTATACAAATTTCAAATTTCGCATGCAAATGCAAAATTTAGACCGATATTTACCTTAATAGGAAATCGATACTTGAGATTTTAGATTCTGTGACCACCTACCTATTTATATAACTCTTTAAAAGGTATAATGAATACAATAATGAAGGCACAGCATTATAACACCTAAAAAAATGGATGAATTTTTATCAACTATATTACAATAACTTGTTTTTATTTCACTTTTTATAAAAAGCTCTATTTTTTTTCAATTTATATTACAACTCCATCTTATTTTGTTTTTAGTTTTAAAACAGAATATTTTCTTGGAACTGATCTATAAGTTATAAATTATGGATTATTAGCATAAGTAATTAGTGCATTAATTGATTCAAATTACCTTTCTTGATTGCTAATATCTAAACTGTAATGAATGCATCTAGATATCAATATGATGTTGCATATAGTGATAATGTTTTAAACTCTAAATTAAATCTATCGTTATATATATATATATATATATATATATATATATATATATATATATTATATATATATAATATATATATATATATATATAAATATATTATATATATATAATATATATAATATATAAATATATATATATAAATATATATATATATAAATATATATATATATATATAAATATATATATATATATATATATATATATATACATATATATATATATATATATATTAAAATATAATATATATAAATATATATATATATATATATATATATATATATATATATATATATATATATAATATATGTATAAATTTTTGAATTTGAGATGAAATTTGTGTCCCAAAACAAAGAGAGGAGAGTCTAACTAGAATTCAATGGAGTGTTTATGTAATAGTGTTCGAATAGAAATACTTAAAAACAAAAGAAATTTTAGGATCAAACTCAACAGAGTGTATTGAGGCTACTTCTCTGGTAGGCATCTGTTTGGGAAAATTTTGCATGTCGGTTAAGTAGATGTCTGTTCCAACCAATCAGAAGCTAGTCACGTGGGTACGCCTATTACGTAATTAAAATGTGATGTGTTTTTTTAAACACTAATGCGAGGGAAATCTTTGTGGTTTTAAATCACCAAATTAATATAGAAAACAGAGATTTTCTAAAAGGTGACTAGAAATTCATTCACGAAAAGGATAGAATCGACAGAAAATTATTTCATGATAGACAAAATTACGTTGATTTATTTTCTGGGTTAAAAATACAATTATATATATTATAGGGATATACTTATCGATAAAGTTTGTTGAATTTAATAAGAGAGTCGTTTTATGTAAATAAAATTATCATGTCCCTTACAGATTACGTCGTTAATGAAATGAAATAGTTTATTTAATATATAAAAATCAAATATTAATAAGGAAATAATGATATTTTTGAAAAAAATAAAAACTGAAGCACATCTAAATTAAACATCTTTAGAACATAATGATTAGTAAAAAAAGGAAGATAACAAAGTTGACAAACAAACTCAATCTATTACATTCTATGGACATAAGATTGTAACAAAATGTAGATCATAACGCAAGTAATTGATGTCCAAAGATATCTAAGAAAATAACGTTGGCATTTCTCTCCAACAACTTCTCAGAAACAAATACAGCGTTCAGAAGAATCGCTATTACTCATCCTCGGGAACATTTTATGTGCGCTCATCAGTCTGAAAAATAGCAGAAATAAGTCAAAATAATAGCAGTAGTTAATGGCCCGTGAGAGCTTATGCGGCCAACCAATCAAAATTCCTTTGTGAGATTTTAAATTGAAAGCCGCCAGAAAAATGTGCATCCTTCATCCAGAAGGTTAGCAGAGAACAAAAAAATTTGCTCAAGACCTTTTCTTTCGAGAATTCTTTCACACTTACTGGAGACAGACACAGGAGTGTAGATGAATGACGATTTTTATTTTATTAATGTGTTTCATATTTAAATTACATTTTAGGGCATTATATAAAATCAGGGATTCGATTATTATATTGTTGAATTTTCCATCTTGGAGATAGAAGTCTCCAATTTGTCGTGATATTAATTTCTTTATTAGTAAAGCTGCAGTGGGCGCAAAAAGTTGATCAAAAATTGATGTTAATATTTTAATTTTAAAAGATACTGAAACTGACAGAGGGTGATTTAATATCTATCACTCTAAATATAATTTATTCAGTACCCCACAAAGCAATTCCTTCATTACTAAAACTACTTTAAATATTTTAGAATCAATTTTATGATTTTTAAATTTTTACAGGAAAGTATCTAACAATAATTAACTATGAACATTTATCGATAATTAGCCACAAAGAAAAATACGATAATTAGTAAAGGTGCAATAGGCGCAAAAAGTTGATCAAAAATTGATGTTAATATTTTAATTTTAAAAGATACTGAAACTGACAGAGGGTGATTTAATATCTATCACTCTAAATATATTTTATTCAGTACCCCACAAAGCAATTCCTTCATTACTAAAACTACTTTAAATATTTTAGAATCAATTTTATGATTTTTAAAATTTTACAGGAAAGTATCTAACAATAATTAACTATGAACATTTATCGATAATTAGCCACAAAGAAAAATACGATAATTAGTAAAGGTGCAATAGGCTCAAAAAGTTGATCAACAATTGATGTTAATATTTTAATTTTAAAAGATACTGAAACTGACAGAGGGTGTTTTAATATCTATCACTCTAAATATAATTTGTTCAGTACCCCACAAAGCAATTCATTGATCACTAAAACTACTTTAATTATTTTAGAATCAATTTTATTATTTTTGAAACTTTATAGGAAGTATTTAACCATAATTAACTATGAACATTTATCGATAATTAGCCAAAAAGAAAATAGAATAAAAGTTAATTGTGTATAATATCGATGGTTTAAAATCAGAAAATAAATGAACTATTATATTTACTATTAGCTATTTCTCAGCACGTGCTTATGGTTAAGACTAAAATTTGTGTAACAAAAGTAATCTAATGACTAGAAGCGAACCTATTAAACGTAAAAGAAATGAACATAGAATCTTTTGAATAAAGTTTATTTTTAAACAACAATTAATGATTTCTAAAACTGTTAAGACATTACCTTAAAACTCTAAACACTTTCTTGTTAATATAATTCTATCATCCTATTCAATATTCCAGCAAATTATTTAAAAAAAAAATACAGTAAATTTGAAAATTCACTACCTACGGAATAAAGAATTTCGGAAATCTTAGAATATATTATAAACTTACTTTGGTAAATTGCGTCAGAGAACAGAAAAAATTCCTTAAGACCTTTTATTTTGAGAACTCTTTCACACTTACTGGAGACACATACAGAAGTGTAGATGAATGGCGGTTTTTATTTTATCAATGTATTAATATTTAAATTACATTTTAGGGTATTATATAAAATATCTTATTCTACTTGAATTTTGGTAGTGGACATAGAACAGACTCCAATTTGTAGTGATACTCATTTCTCTATAAGTAAAGCTGGAGTGGGAGCAAAAAGTGGCTCAGAATGTGATTTTAATATTAAAATTTTAAAAGATAACTAAATTGAAAGGGGGTGTTATAATATCTATCACCTTAAATATAATTTATTTAGTACTCCATCAAACAATTCATTTCTTACTAAAACTACTTTAAATATTTTAAAATAAATTTTATGAGTTTTTGAAATTTTCTAAGAACGTCTCTAACTGTAATTAAGGATCAAAATTTATCAATAATTAGCCATACAAAGAATAGAATAAAAATTAATTGTATATAATTTCGAGGGTTTAAAAAAAGAAAGAAAAAGTGTGAACTATTATTTTATTACTATTAGCATTTTTCCAACAAGTGTTTATGATTAGTGATTATGGAATTATGTAAAATGAAATATGTAGTAAAAGTAATCTAATGACTAGAAGCGAACCTATTAAACGTAAAAGAAATGAACATAGAATCTTTTGAATAAAGTTTATTTTTAAACAACAATTAATGATTTCTAAAACTGTCAAGACATTACCTTAAAACTCTAAACACTTTCTTGTTAATATAATTCTATCTTCCTATTCAATATTTCAGCAAATTGTTTAAAAAAAAAATACAGTAAATTTGAAAATTCACTACCTACGGAATAAAGAATTTCGGAAATCGTAGAATATATTATAAACCTTCTTTGGTAAATTGCGTCAGAAAAAAAAAGTTCCTTAAGACCTTTTTTTTCGAAAACTCTTTCACACTTTCTGAGACACATATAGAAGTGTAGATGAATGTCGGTTTTTATTTTATCAATGTGTTAATATTTAAATTACATTTTAGGGTATTATATAAAATACCTGATTCTAGTATTATATTGTTGAATTTTGGTAGTGGACATAGAACAGACTAACAGACTCCAATTTGTAGTGATACTCATTTCTTTATAAGTAATGCTGGAGTGTGAGCAAAAAGTGGCTCAGAATGTGATTTAATATTAAAATTTTAAAAGGTAATTAAAACTGAAAGGGGGTGTTATAACATCTATCACTCTAAATATAATTTATTTAGTACCCCACCAAACAATTCCTTTCTTAGTAAAACAACTTTAAATATTTTAAAATAAATTTTATGAGTTTTTGAAATTTTCTAAGAACGTCTCTAACAGTAATTAACTATCGAAATTTATCGATAATTAGCCATAAAGATAATAGAATAAAAGTTAATTTTATATCATTTCGATGGTTTAAAATAAGAAAGAAAAAAATTGGACCATTATTTTTTATTTACTATTATCCCTTTTTCCCAACAAGTGTTTATGATTAGTGCTTATGAAATTTTATGTAGTAAAAGTAGTCTAATGACTAGACGTGTACCTATTCCACGTAAAAGAAATGAACATAGAATATTTTGAATACAGTTTCTTTTGAAACAACAGTTAATGATTTATGAAATTGTTAGCATTTTACCTTAAAATTGTAAACATTTTTCCGTTAATATAATCCTATCTTCCTATTCAATATTCAAACAAATTGCTTAAAAGCAAAATACATTAAATTTGAGAGTTCACTACCTCCGGAATAAAGATTTTTTGAAATCTTATAATATATTCTAAAGTTACTCTGTTAAATTACATCATCATTATGATACCATAATATTTTTTCTTGTGCCTGACTGCAATTTCATACTTTGAGGTTGGGTATGCTCTAAATATATTCTCATTGATTCCGTGCCTTTCTCGAACCATTAGATTAAACACCCTGGTTGCTACCTTATTGAGCATTAAAATCTTCATGATACTCTTATCAGATATTTGTTGAGTTTTTCTTTAAGTACCAGCTTCTTTTCCTTTGATGTCTTGGGGTTTTGTTTATTTGGGTTTAGGTACAACAAAACTCTGGTTGAATGGTTAGCTCCTGGTAATCCCCCAAAGCTGTTGTAAGACACAAATCCATTTATTCGTTCAACTGTGTATTCTAAACATACATTTTTTCATAGGAAAGTGAAATAATATTTTCTAATACCAATTTTTTTTCTAAAAAAACTAAATAATGATTCACAAATCTCTATTCTGCAACTATCCTTAGAAGAACACAGATCCAATCGTAAATCTCATTTGCCCCCTTACATGCTTCATCTGAATGTCAAATGAATGTTCAATTAAGCTTGTTAAATACACAGCCAATTAGACATTCTATTATACAAAACTGCATCAGAAAATAATATACCTTGGTCACCCCGACGGCTTTCAAAATGTCATATTTAATAAACATTTTAGATGTTCACAAGTTGTTCACAAGCAATAGAACTTGTATGTGGCATTGTCCTGTTGGAACATTCCATTTCCAGCTGGAAAAACAACTGCCATGTAAGGGTGCAATGGTCCGCATTAATGTTCAGATACCCCGTAACATTCATGGTCTGCTCTACCACAACCACAGGTACTAGAGACGCCCAAGAGAACGTCCTCCAAAACACAATACAGCCACCAAAGGCCTGTGTATGACCTACTGTACATGGAGGGAGCAACTGTTCTCCTGGAAGACGGTCTATCCTGACAAGGCCATTGGCGTGATGAATGACAAACCGTGATTTATCTACCAGCAACTCTCTCCCACTGATCTATGTTCCCGGGCCCAGCGTAGGTGCAGTTGGCGATGACGCTTGGTCAACAAAAGCTCACGAGTGAGACGTTTGCTTCGTATCTCCATATTCAACAGTGTCCGCTGAATAGTGTGCTCCAATACTATTCTACTTGGTCCTACATTGTATTGGCTTGTCAGCTGTGCCACTGTCTGGCTCTTACTTTGCTTCACCACTCAAGACAGTCTCCGACAACCTTTTTCTTTGATAGCGTGTGGACGTCCAACACCAAGTAGTCAACTGCTGGTTTCACCGTCATTCATCTACTTTGCATCACTACTAACAGCTTTAGATTGCGAACAACCCACGAGTCGTGCAGTTTCGGAAATACTTGTGCCGAGCCTTCGAGCCATTACAAACTGCCCTCTATTAAAATCGCTTAGATCCGCAGTCTTTCTCATCACACACAGAATTAAGTGAAAGAATGATTCTTCAGACTCTCCAGCAGCAGTTAAATACCACTTCCACCTGATCACGTGCCTTCTACGTCATCCAGGAGTGTTCATTGCAAAATGTAGTGGTGGTCATAATGTTTTGTACCTTCAGTGTATTTATTTATATATATTGAAACGTGAGGATTATTTAACTAGTTATCCTCTCCGCAAGTGTTTTCATTATGTCAATATAGCTGTTGTAAAATGAGATAGGCTACTGTTATTCTGAAAACTTTAAATATAAAACCAGAAAAAAATATGTTGAATTGAAAATGTACATAATAAATATTTTTATAGGCGTTATACTGCAAAGTACATCTAGACTTTTTTCTAGATTTCATTATGCAATTAACGTATCTACTCCATGCTCATTTTATTCTAAAAGTTATTTAAAACTACCCTTTATCATCATCTCTAGAAACTGGATATATTTCGTACAGATAAAACTTTGAATATTATAATTATATATTGAGATGTGGGAATGATTTTAAAAAGTTTTCATCTCAGTTTCAATATCTCGATACAGGTACGAGATGAGTCTTAAATCTATTCTGTATAACTTTATGAAATATGGAAAAACACTTTTAATTGTAAATATCTTTGAAAATGAAATTTTCTTAGACCTTACGTCATTAGGTATATCTAGATTAGTTTCTAGATTTTATTATGCATTTTACTAATTGATTTATTACACCATGATCTTTTTTTTATTTTCATCATAATTTTCCCTACTTTCGTATCTATATATTTGAAATCCTAATATCCTTGACGTTAACTGAATTAAATTCATACATAACCGGCTTTAGATTAGGAGAGTTTTTGATTGATTTCATCTGTAAAAAAAGATTCTGAGAATTTAGAATCAAATTATTATTTTGATTTATTTAATTATTCAATTATCCAGTTACCCAATTATTATTTCGATTATTTTGACATATATATTTTTTTCTCTGACTGTATATTTTTAGCTTTTTCTTAAATCTTTAGAGCAGGTAAATTAAATAAAAGAAGAAAAATTCATAAAACGTTCACCTAGAGTTATTTTAGTGTAATGCTTACACCTATTTCCAAGCTCTAAATTATTTATGCAAGACAATGAATTAGAAAAAAAATATTCAGCTAAAATATATTGCTATCGCTTTACCTCCTGGTTGCAGAGGGAATAACTGGTACCAGTAGATAAAAATAATACGCTAATCGAAGATTGAATGTACCCCAATTTCTTAGACAATATACCATTTTTACACGGAAAATAATTTTTTGTGTAACTTATTTTATAACTATTATTTATTATATTTTATATTTCTTTAATTAGAGAGAATTAATGTAAAAATTCATCTTTTCCAAATGAAATTTAATAGATCGAATAAATTTCCATACATCTGGAAAGGAAATTAGATTTTATGAAGTTGCATTGCATACAGATATGTGCACGCCTGTATTCAGATATATTTATGCAATAACGTAAATTTTCAATATTTGTAAAATAAATTATTAATTTCATTAAATGTTATAACTTAAAAAAACAAAAATAAGGGTTAATTGTTGAGTTATTATAAATAATTTGTACTGGAAAATAGATATTTAAAATGTTATTATTTCATCCTAAATATATATTTTCCTATAGCTCACGGTCGGTACTGTGTCTCATTCTCAGGTTTAAATAGTAAAAGTGATTTTATTATGTATAAAAGTGATGCACAGGAAACAATTTTTATTTTTGTTGTCTTGAAGCAATTAATAATTAATAAATTATAAATTTATTCGAATTTCATATCGAAAAATATTTTACATTGAAATGTATATACTTTAAGATTAATATAGTTTTCCACAAGATTTGTAAAAAAGCAAAATTGATTAATTTTTGATAATTACAATGGCTAAAAAATTATAAATAAATGTAATTTTATGCCTTCATTGAAAAGATTATTTTAACATGAAAATATTTCAGAATTAATTTATTCCTTTTATAGAAATTTTCTACGGTTTCATATTTAATATGCTATTTGCGTGCCTTCAATCATAAGCAGCAAATTTTATAATAAATGTGATGGATAAAAAATTATAATTATAGAAATATTTCTACAGTTATATAATTAATATGCCATAATTTTAGCATGAAAATATTTCAAAATTTAATATATTTCTTCTATAGAAATTTTTTCTATGCTTACATAATTAATATAAGATAATCGTAAGCCACAATTTTTAAAGTGAATTAAAGAGTTAAAATATTATAAAGAAAAGTGTATTAATGCCTATATGGAAAAGAATATTTTAACATGAAAGTATATCAGAAATTATTATATATACATACATATATATATATATATATATATATATATATATATATATATATATAATAATACATATAATATTATATATATAACATATATATATATATATATATATATATATATATATATAATTTCTGATATAATTTCATGTAATACATATAAATTTATATATATATATATATATATATATATATATATATATATATATATATATATATATATATATATATATATATATATATATATATATATATAAATATATATATATATATATATATATAATTACACTTTGTTTATATATATAAAAGTGTTTATTACTTTTTTGGCATAACAGGTTATTTTTTGGGATAAAAATAGTAGACAGAAAAACCGGTTGTTGGAACATTTTTTTTTCTAATTAATAGTTATAGTGATTGAAAAATGACATTTGACACTTTAAGCAGCTTACGATTTAAGGCATGTGTATGGCATATTAATTATGTAACCATAGAAAAATTTCTGTAAAAGAAATTTATTAAATTCTGATATATTTTTATATAAAAATAATCTTTTAAATAAAGGAACAGATTCACCTTTATTTAAAATCACCTTTATTTAAATTTTTTCCACTACATTTATTTTATGATAGTATATATATATAAATATATATATATATATATATATATATATATATATAT
>CM063508.1:2687021-2702021 GCA_032207245.1 Pardosa pseudoannulata | reverse complement strand
CCAAAATATACTGGAATTATCATTTACCTACATACACAAAAACAATTTCAAAAATTATAAGACTCAAGGAATTTTAACTCATAAAGGTCAATCATAATCTAGAGGTTGAATTTTTCAACGATTCAAAACTCTTTCTTATTCTAAGTGTACAAGAATGTAAATCTAAAGAAAATTTAATTAAAAAAGAGAAAAAATGAAATAAACAATAATGAAATAAATAATAATAAATTAAACTATATTTTATAGCTTATATCACCTCATATCTATATCTTTTGTTCCAAAAGAGTTGAGTTATAACGATAAAGCTTAAATATGTAAAAGAAAACATTGTTTTCTTCGCTTCTTGATTTGAATGAGATAATGATGATGTTTCGAAAACTATAACATTGATCATAAAGTTCACGTGACTTTCTTTTATTAAACATTCAATCAGAATAATTTGTCAATTACTCTTGATATGTCTAAGAACCTACGTTTAAATTACCTCAATAGTAATGCATTCATTATCGATAGCACTTTAGTCCCTCCCGCCCCCTATTTTTTAAAAGGTAAAAAGCAAATATTAAAAATAATACTTTTTACGTTTTTAGAAAATAAAAGGAATGACATCAAATGTGATATAATTAATGGAAATACGAGAAAAAAACTATTAGTATTAAAAATTCATTTCGTGTCGTAAATAGTCATACTAATAACTGTCGTATGAGGTACTAATAACATAATACATACTCACCTGTGACAACAACAGTTTGTTACATTCAAAGATATTGACAACAGCACATAGGTTCAGACATTTTTATCACCTTGAAAATAGGAGGAATGCACCCTTTTTCTAAGACAGTTCTTAGTTGCTCCAAGAAGCAATTTTGAACTTCAGCATTGTTCACTCCATTGTTCAACTGATATCTCCTTCCATGTTTATTTTTTTAGTTCTAAAGACACATGTAAAGAGCCACAACAGTACATTCTGGGAAAGCATCGATTTCATAAGAGATTTATGAGTTCGAGGCTCGAGTTGAACAAAGTACTGCCATGTTTATTAATATCGGTTGAGATACCTTAAATAGTTCGTTATCGCGATATCCTAGAAGTTCTCAAACGATATCCCAGGAGGTGGGAAGCTCAGCCTGAGTCTCCAATTTGGCCCCTGTTTCTAAATTACAAGGACACACATTTTTTGTGTTGTCCCGTACTATGGAATAATGTTAGCCCCATATATGTTGTTTCCATGATAAAATATGCATCAGGTACATGCGACTTGGTTGTGGAAAATGCTATAAAAGCAAGTTTCCCCGTATTCGAAGCTATAACAATAATACAGACATATGGGAACTGCAGGGACATAGGTCAGATGATTGAGAACCTACCAGGAAGAAAAAGAATGTAATTTCTTAAAAGACTATAAAAAGTATACTTTTATCTGTTACTTTCAGTTCCTGCACATTTTTCGGCTCAAAGGAATTACAATATGCTGCGCTGATCCTATATTGATAATTCCATTTAAAGGTGTAAACATAAAAGGAATTTTCTATTTAAATGTTATTACATATATTAAAATATTATCCTTTCAAAATAAAAAAAATACTTGAAGTAATAGGCATTATATCGTTATTTATTGAACTCATCTTTGAGATAGTACACATGAACAGGAACAAAGTACTTTTTGTTTAGAACTCAACACTTGCTTGAGAGATTAGACAGCTAATTAAAATACTGAGCTACTTGCTCTTTTATACTGTAGAAGATTATTTTGAAACACTCTTACCTCACAGAAAAAAAAGTCTCTATTAATCCTGAAAATTTAAAATTTAAATTAAAATTTCTTTCAGAATTAAAGAAATTGGCTTATTCATAAATATGAAATATGTGAAAAATTTTATAATTTTAATTGGTCAGGAAATTATAATATCGCTTGATTAGGAAACCCTTTTCTTATGGAGCACGTACGAAAATATTTTCTTCAGATTTTAATTATATTAAATAAACAATAAATATGTATCTTTAAAAGGTATATTAAAATAAACAAACTTAAAAGTTAACACACACTCATATATATATATATATATATATATATATATATATATATATATATATATACGAATTTAATTTCTCATTATATATAGATATAATTAATCCTGATTATAGAATTTAGTATAATGTATAGCTCATTTGTGTGTGTATACTAAAATTATATTTATATGTATATTATATATTATATATATATATTATATATATATATATATTTATACATTTGTTAATTCTAAACATATTCTTAAATATACATTATATATTAAATAGAATATATTTAATTATTTTTTGTGCTGTGTATACTAATTCTAGAATATATATAATAATGAATTTATGACATCATTTTCTTAATATAACTGCACGTTTTTTTTCCTCCTTAATTACTAAACTTCATGTTTTACTTTTTTTCCGTGAGTGTTCTAGAATAAAAGAGTGAAGTTACTAATGGACATCATTTACAGTATTTGATTTATGTGGAGCTAGCACCAGATTTTGAATATATAATATATATATATATATATAATATTTTATATATTTATATTTTTTTTTTTTTTTTTCTAATTTATTATATATATATATTTATATATATTAATAAAAATTATATTGTATATATATATTTATAAACAGTATATTATTTATATATATATTTTTAATTTATATATATATATAATATATATATATATATATATATATATATATATATATATATATATATATATATATATATATTTATTACTGGATGTTATAAAGTAAAATATATTTTTTGAATTCGAAATGACTTGAACGGGCGTTCTCGTATTAATACCTGTAGTGTGCGTTTATAACACTATTCATAAATAACAGGTGTTTCGTAACATGTAAACCCTCATATGATATATCTAAGTATCGATATAACTTATCGATACTGAAAAAAAAACAATCAGAACGTATAGTTAAAAGAATGTTTGAATATGCATGAAAAAAAAATCTAAATCAAGCAATAGTTTAAAAATATATTTTATCTAAAATTAATCAATTGTCTTAAACCTCTGACTTTCAGAGAATATGACGCATTTGTGTCATTTCTTCTAAAGTGTCTACTCAGGAATTCATTTATGTTCTTTTATGCAGGATGTAAAAAGGGGAAACTGAAGGGGAAACGGAAAACATTTTTATCCCCGTTTTCGGTTCGTGATTTTGAATGGGATTATGATGATGTTTCAACAACTGTCATAATAGCAAAAAAACTACATGTCCCTTCTTTTATTGAACATTCAATCAGAATCATTTGTCATTTCTTCTTCATATGTCTTTAACTCTACGTATACATTATCTCGATCGAAATTCAGACATCATCTACAGTGTTACACAATCCTTCACCCATTTTTTTTCTCTAAAAAAATGTAAAGAGTAATTCAAGAGAGAACCTTTATTTTTGTCTCTGTAGAAGATAGAAGAGTATGACATCAAAGGTAATAAAATTATCAGAAAAAGATGAGAAAGAAAAGGTACTTAAAGCAGTATGTTATAATAATCAAAAGTGGAATATTTTAATAATTTAACGATACACTTTTAAGATATTTATCAAAACTTTATTAAAGGATAGACATAAACTGTCCATTTTAATTTGTAATAATATATTTATCTTCTGATACACAATTATCATTATTATTCTCCGAATAAAAGTTTCTAACACATAAGACTAATTATGTAATGTTAATGTATTATGTAATGTTATGTATTGTAATGTTAATTACTTAATGTTATATAGTGTTAATGCTAATACTAATATGATTTCTAATTTAGATATAATTGATATTTTTTTTCCATTTCATATGTGGTATTTTTAAATGTTAAAAAGCAATTTAAATTTCAATAATTGACGAACATTTTAGTATGTAATAAACATTATTTTTTAATAAATGTTTTTATAGAAGAATTACTAGACTTTGAATGTTGTACTTGAAAAATGTTTTTTATTCTGATATCATTATTATAATTTTTTCCAATTCTAGTAGTATTTTTTACATGGCAAAAATAATTAAAATCGTAATAACACAGAGATTTTAAAATACGATATATATTAGACTTCTAGTAAAATGTTATAACATAGAAGACATAATACACATTTCATCTTGCTCTGAAATAGAATTTTAATTCAGGTATTGTCTATAGTATTTCCCCGTTCAAGTTGCAGTGGTTTTAAACAGTAAAGAATAATTCAAATAATAATACCATACTGATCTTGAAAAATGCAATAATTATTAGATTTCTAGTAACATTTTATGACATAAAAGACATATTAAACGTTTAAACTTGATCTAAAATAGAATTTCTAATTTAGATATTACCTAAAGTATTTCCCCATTCCATTTGTTATGGTTTTAAATCGTAATAATTAAAGTAATAATAGCATAGTGATCTTTAAAAATACAATAATATGAGGGTTGGAACTTTAATAGTGTCAACATTGCTGCAAAAACGAAACGTAACAAAACCAAAGAATATCGCATATACCATAAGTGAGCTGCTACATACTTACCTTACCTCTCAGCATAAAGAATTGTCCTTCCCTACGTCATGAGCATGTGGGGTGACTCAAAGAAATGATCCTTGTACTAGCTGGTGGTCTGAAGTCGCCTCCACACTATGGTCCACTGCAAGCCATTACCACCGTCTGGACGGGGTATGGCTTATCTGGTCGTTGGTGGCAGACGATAAAATAGCCTTGGCTGAAAATGGCTTCGAAGGCGGTTTTTCTCCAAAGATGAAAGGCAGCCAGAGGAGCAACTAAAGTTTTCACTAGACCCTATGGACGAATCCAAGCGCTCGGCTCATTTAGTTGCCCAGCATGGGGATGCAACCGGTGAATCATCGTTCAAGGTCACCATCAGGAAGTGGTGAACATTTGGCCATAGTGTGTTACATGAAGTATTGCCAGGATGTTTTCAAAACAAGAACAATAGACAAAAATTCAATGTGGCAGAAGTCTTAAAAAAGGACGGTGTCATCTAGGGCTTTACCATCCACCTTACTCTCCAGATCTAAGATCTCTGACTTTGTCTTAATTCCTAAGATAAAGGAACCACTTCATAGCATTCGCTTCAGAACTGTTAAAGATGTAAGGTTCACTTTGTATACAGATAAAATAATTGTAATCATTTAGTTTATGTTAACTTGTGAAAACGAATGTTGGCAATATATATATGTTGTCGATGTACGCCATGGTTGTAACTTTCGAGGTTGCTTTACTAACAATAATAAAGCTTAATATTTCTAATTAGGAACTCTTTCTTAACATCTAAATTTCTAGAGGCTGATTATAAATCAATCTTATACAGAGATTCTTGTCAATAGACCGATGGATTCGATCTCTCAACAGCACAGGCGCTGCTACAGGTGTTCTGGGACTTCCACATCGTTGGAAACGGGTTATACACAATGCGTTGGATTATATTGTAGGACTGTAAAACATGGAGACATGAATCACTTTTGTATTCCACGTAAATAAATAGTTGCCACTATTAAAGTTCCACCCTTGTAATTATAGTAGTAAAATTTTCTGAAAAAACTATCTTTCAATTAGTATAATTTTAAGAATTTTACAATGTTTAAAAACTTAATTAAAATTCATACTTTTATCTCGAATTTTACATTGTAAGTTTTCTTTATTAATCCATAGTATTAATATTTAAATATAATCCCTCCAACATTCTGTCTGAATGTAAAAAACAAAAATATGATATGTTCTTTTCTATCTCTTCAGAGGGATTTTCATTCAATATAGGATATAAAGTATTAATATAAGAGCTACGCATTTATATTATCCGATTAAATTTGAAAATAAAATTTTATTTCATGAATTAAAAAATAGCTAAGAATGGTTTGAGCATTTTTTATAAGTTTTATAAATGTTCAAAAGAATTGAAAGACTAAAAAATTTGTTCCCTTTGATGTGACTCGTTCATCCAGATCGTACGAATTCTCTATTGAAACTAATGGAAATAATATGTTAACAACAAATAAAATATCGCATAAAAACTATGTAATAAAGTAGTCGAAAGAAAAAAATCTAGTTTATAGATAGCGAAAAACACTTATTATGTTTAGAACGCTGGAATGAAGAAATTAAAAACTCTCACTTTTATGCGTTTAAAAGTTTTTACATTTTGGAGCACTTAAAATTCTACTTAATAGAAGAATATAGACATTTTATTTATATAGCAGATGCAGACCAAAAATCTCTCAACTTATTGCTCATTTAAATTGCTAACAAGAAGAAAACAATATACAATAATCACAGTAAACAACTAATTTACATTTCAAGAAGAGGAATAGAATACATTCACCTAGGTTTTAGTTCTGAATTATATTACAAATATTATATGCAATACATAAGTAGATTTTGTGTGATAAGTGCACATACATGCACAATTCTACCATTTATATAGAATATACAGTTTAAAATAAATTGTAATTAAATTTGAAAATGTTAATATCAAGATTAAACATAATATCTAGATTGAATAAAAAATAATCCAAAATCTACATATCGTTAAATTTTTATGTTTCAAATTGTACAACATAAATATTTAATAAAAATGAATCATATATTTTTTAGAACATGTATGTTTACTTTTTATTAAAGGCTTCTTTCTTAATCAATTATATGGATTTTCACTGTAAATACATTATTTGTATTAATTCAATAGAAGTAAATAATAAACAAAATAAAAATATCGTGGAAAAAAAATTCCAGATGTCTTATAAGCTCATGTATAATAGTACATCTTAACCACATTTCCTGAGAAAAATTATTATATAAACCTAAACGACAGTTCTAAATTCTTTCTGATGAAACCTGAATATAAATACAGTGATTTAACATCGCATGGGGATAGGCTAATGAGGAATAAGTAAGGTTTGAAGTTGTGTGCATCACTGAAAGGGGAGATTTGACAAGGCTCATTGCTACAGATCTATAGATAACAGGAATCCATTAAAAAAAAAGGCAAGAAGGGGAAAAAGTGAGGCAGAGAAAGTACATCAGTGAATAGAAATTTTCTACTAGAAAGAACTCATTGAAAAGAAAAGATTTTAATAGGAGAGTGGTGGTAAATCTTCTAAAGCATGAAGAAACCCATTTAAAACCGTGATCCACTGAACCGATTTAAGTGTTATTGTACTCTAATACGCTGGCAACACTAGATATAATAAATGATGAACGACACAAAGTAATAATGGAACAAAAACGAGACTGGCAATACTCATAGGGCACTAAATTAAAAGTTACAAAGTATAAATGTTTTCCAGTATCTCTAAATCAATAGAACATTAGGCTCACTGGCGATATTCTATATTGTATTAAATGAAGAAAAAGTGTCTAGAAATAGTCTTTATTTTTTCTTCCAGTTATACACAGGTTTGTAGACAAAATTTAAAACTTACAATTTTAAAACTTAAATAATACAAATTTATCAATACTCTCGGTTTTTATGTGGTTCCATAGAATGTAACCTAGCATATTTATAAAACAGATTTGAGTTTTTACTTGTATCAGTAGTAATAAAATGACTGACATATAAATATTATATATAGTAATGTCACTGGATACTCGGGTAGAGTGGAGGTGTCGAAGTTGTAGTCACTCGAAGTACAGCTTATAACAATAACAACTTTTATTTTTTACTAAAATATAAATCTATTTACAAATTTGTCTAAATGGAAATCGCAGAGCTCAGGTGAGCTGGTACGAAACTAAAAGTCAAAGATTAGAGGCGAACTTAAAAAAATAATCTGTGGTCAGGTGCCCGAAGTACATACGATTGTACAGGGGTACAACGAGAACTACTTGAGTCCTACACAAATATGGAGACTAGCACACACACACACAAAAAAAAAAAAAATGTAGCCTTCTCTTCCTCTTTTCTTTTTTCTCGAAGTCAATCTTCCTCTGGCGAAAAATCGCGCCACCCGGCGTCACCTTTTGTTTCTTCCGATTGGCTTTTCCTTCCCGTGTTTCCTTCCTATGATTTCAATTTTCTCCTTATTTAAGATAAAGAAAATATTTCTAGAAATTTTGAGTTTTATGAAATCTTAATTTTAGCTTTTGGTTTTACACAGGACTTTAGACATAACTTAAAACTATTTTTTCCTAATTGAAGTCATATGAATTGAGAAATATTTTTGTAATCGTGACGATCAATAAACTTTACAATAACACAGCTATAAAAATATTTGATTAAGATTTTGAAATGAAAATTTTGATACATCTGTAGTTACAGACATAATAGTATAAAAACTATCATGAATGTATATTGTTAATTCGTGGAAACTTTGATATTGCTGTCAGGATGTAGATTTCTTTTTTGTAATAAACAAGCTATGGAATTTTACCGACTTTTTATATATTGTAATATATTTCATAAATGCTATAAATTGCAGAATAAAAATTTTAAAAAATTAAGTTAGTTTTTACTGTTAATTTCTTAGTAAAATTAAAATCCCAGATGTCTGATAAACTAATAAAAAACATCATAAATTAACCGAACTTACAAGAGAAAATTATTATATAAATCTATCCTACGAATCTACTAATAAAAGCTAAACTATTTGTAGAATTCATTTGAGATTTTTGATGCATAAACAATAATAAAATTTTATCATACATATTATTTGCTATTTAGAAGATAATGTACGAATGATGCAGTCGTTAAATAATTATGATATAAAGTTTTCCCAACTATTATCACTAGCAAAATATAAATTATAGATATAATAACTCAAATTGCTTTTAGCTTTTATATTTCTGTTAAAAAATAAATCAATTAATCTGAAAACTAATATAAAACAGTGTACTTCATACGGCTTTAGTGAGAAAAAAAAAGGTATTTAGTCCTAAGCAACAGACCTACTTTCTTCTCGACTAAGCTTGAATGTAAGTAAAAAGATTTTGCATGACACGGTGATAGGCTAATGAAATAAAAGAGAAGTGGGAAAGGCTTATAACAATGAAAGGAAAAATTTGGCAAGGCTCATTTAAACAGAAGTAAAGATAATAAGAATCACTTAAAATAAAAGGTAAAAAAGAGAAACATCGAGGCAAAGAAAAAGAAAATCAGTGAATAGAAATTTCTCCTAGAAATAATTCATTGAAAAGAAAATAATTTATTCACAAAAGTAAATTTTTCCAAGATTTAAAAAAAAAATCAGATTGTAGTTTACTTAAGCGATGTAAATGGTATTATATACTAACACGTTGATACAACTGGTAATAACAAATATAGAACAATCAAAAGTAATAATTGTATAAAGATTAGACTAGTTTTACTTATAGTAGGGATGTAGCCAAAAGGGAGAGGACGGGCTCATGCCCCTTCCCCATTATTCTGAAGTTTACTTTTACTTTTAACCCACGAGGATGCACTCCGAGCCTCTAATTCCCGATAGTTATAAAATTATTTCACACAAAATCACTAATAGAAATAAATTTATCAAAATTTCAGTAGATTTTTCTATAGGTCTTATATATCTCAATAATATGCTTTCATCAAATTTACTGAAAATTTTCTCACAGAAACTTTTACCTGAGTTCCAGAGACCTAATGCATGCGCAAACAATTTTGCATTTTTATTTAGTGTTTGTAGTCGGAGGAGAGATACTGTCAAAAATATATCGTTGTTTCATTAAAATCATGAAATAAAAATATGAAATTTAAAGATGTGATTAACTTGTGGTTTATCCTTGTGGCATCGGAATGCTAATAATTTACAGGACAAAATACTTTTAAAAGTTAATATTTGAAGCAATCCGAAACATATTTTAAACTTTAAAGTATATTTAGTAACACGAATTTTCTGATCATCCTCATAAGTAATTTAGTATTTGGATGAGAAAGGTTGGGTATTTTCGTGTAACTACGCATAGCCCTTCGTCCTTGTGGGTTAAGCATTGAAATGAGACTAGATTTTCAAATATATTTTTTAAAACTGCAAACTTAAATAAAGTCAATTAATAAAGTCAATACATCGTTTTTAAATTAATCGTTTTAATATTAATCAACTTAAATAAAGTCAATTAATAAAGTCAATACATCGTTTTTTGATTAAAATCATGAAATACAAAGATGAAATTTAAAGATGTGATTAACTTGTGCGTGGTTTATGCTTGTGGCATCGGAATGCTAATAATTTACTGGACAAAATACTTTTAAAAGTTAATATTTGAAGCAATCCGAAACATATTTTAAACTTTAAAGTATATTTAGTAACACAAATTTTCTGGTCATCCTCATAAGTAATTTGGTAGTTGGATGAGAAAGGTTGGGTATTTTCGTGTAACTACGCATAGCCCTTCGTCCTTGTGGGTTAAGCATTGAAATGAGACTAGATTTTCAAATATATTTTTTAAAACTGCAAACTTAAATAAATTCAATTAAAAATTAAACTGTTTGAGATGTTATCTACAATTTTACATTTAATGTCATAGCTCTAAATTTACTATACATTCAGAAAAACATAGTAATAAGATTGTGTATAAACTTTTAAATATAAATAATGATTAATTCTTTTTTAGTCATAATAAAATTATTAATATTAAATTTAATTTTAAATATTATTAACATTGAAATATATATATTTCCATTTTTATGTTTTGATTTTAGTTAGAAATTAGTGATACATAGCTGGAGATGTTCGTCTCTTTTTGAATTCTTGCCCCCTCTCACAACACCCCCCAAAAAATCTCTACCCTGGCTTTGGCCTAGCTCATAGGGTACTACACTATACGTTATTAATTATAAGTGACTCCAAACTCTCTCTAAATCAACAAAACACATTATGGTTAAGTTTTCACTATTCTCCTTCTATTAGATGAAGAATATGTTTCTAGAACTTTTGAAACTTAAGGATATTTCGCATAAGCTTATAATTTTAAGCAGGTCTGTTTATACAAATTTAATTTCTGAAAAGAAACTAAATATAGGTTTATTGATGTTATTAGATTTAGTAGAATCAGCAAAATATTTCATAGCATGCTGAAACAATAAATATGAAATTATGAAAATGAATTCACAAAATGTGCCTATAAATTAGATAAAAAAATGATTTTCTGAACTTGAGAATTCTTAGAACTACAGGAGTTCATAAAAGAGACGTATTTTAGAGAAATGAATTTTCATTACAGAATATTTTTATGAAAATTTCAATGGTATATACAAACACTAAGATTTGATTTTCTATATTCTTAGCTATAAGCTATTTTCTATAGCTATAAGCTTTATTATATTTTTTAGTATATTAGTATATTAGCTAATGAATTTGAACACTGAAATGAATTATTTTAAAGTTGAAACGTTTCAAATAATATAATTTTAATAACAAAGATTATTTTTCTATAATATTGTCTTTTTCACTCTTCGGTAAGATTTATTTTATAAGTTCTTTTTAAATTAAACCAAATTAATTATATAAATAAAATAAAAATAAAACTTAACATATTTATATATAAACTAAACAGTGCAATTACATTTTTATAAGATGTCTCAAATTTTAAAAATACATTTTTCTCCCAATTGTTTGTTACAGTTCTATATCAGTATAACTATCAAATTTTGAGCTATATATTGTCCAGTTAAAAATTAAACTTCTGCTTGTTTTACGTATTCACTAGTTTTCTAAAGATTTGGAAAAGAAATAATAAAAGAACTAAAGTAAAAATCCTTAAATGATAATTAATTGAAGCATTAATCTTTAGACTTTAATTTAAATATAATGAATCTGTTGGCAGAGTGACAGAAAAAGCCAGTGAATAAGATCATGGAATAAATTCAACTCTTCTTTCTAATTAATGTTTTAGCGAATTCAGCACTGATCCATACTAAAAGATTTGTATTTTCATGTATTAGATTTGTAAATATAATTTCATCAGTTAGAATAAATGCATGCTAGTAGGATAACTTAATACCACCAAATCAGTGGTATAAATTAAGATCACGATGATACAGAAATAAATATACAGAGACTGCAGATTTTGTTACAGTTTTGAACTGGTGTAAAAAATGTTGAAAATATCAAGCAATATTTTCTGCATTATGTATACTAGGTACTAAATAGATCAAATTAATTAAAATTGCAAATACTGAGAATAAATTTTGCAAAGGTAATTAATTAATTCAATGAATGCCCGGGTAATATCCATATTAAACATTCCGAAAGACTAAGATGTGTGTTTATAGTTATTTTAGTTAAATGGATTAAAAATGTTTGCATAATAACGAAAAATATTTTAGTAAAATATGTTAAGACAATATTTAACTTATTAATACATGCATTTTTGAAAATATACCTTGAATAATCTAAACCATAATCTAAACTATTATGATATTTTATTAATAAAAGTAATATGAAATTTTAACTTCAGAACGATCAGTGTTTGCTATGCAAAGTACACACACACACACACACACACACACACACACACACACACACACACATATATAGATATATATATATATATATATATATATATATATATATATATATATATATATATATATATATATATATACATATATATATATATATATATATATAATATATATATATATATATATATATATATGTATATATATATATATATATATATATATATATATATATGTGTATATATATATATACATACACAAACGTAATGGAGTTCTAACAGAAATAAAAGTTAAGCACCTATGATTATTAACTTTCATTCTCGTTAGGGCTCAACTAAAGTTTTAAATATCATAGTCAATCATTAATAAATAAAAAATATCTTAGGTCTTATTCGTTATTATATATAAAAAAAAAATACTGTAAACGGAAGTTAGTAATAAGCTCAGTGTTAGTTCTGATTAGTAATTAGTACCTGCAAAAAGTAAATTACTGTACGAAGCTAAAAAAATCATAAAATATCGATACAACTATAGATAATACCAGAAACTTTGTAACTTGTCTATAGGATTAAAACTGAACAACACAGAGAAAAGTGGTTTCGATAAAATATAAAAATTTTACAAATTTATATTCAACTCTGTCCTAAAAGGAATGCCAGACATTGGATTAATTTTCTATTAATTATTTGCAACAATTTTACTGTATTTGCAAAACACTCTAAACCCGAATACAAATAGAATGCTAGTGGTCCATCACTTTCCTCGTTCCCCAAACCCCCATTATAACAAGACAGTTTCCCCGCGGGGGAATCCAACCCCTTTCGTCAGTTTGGCAAAGCGATTACTTTTCTCCGATACCCCTCCCCTACAAAGTCAGATGATTGGTCTGTAGACCACCTATGGTAAAACTGGTGTGGAGTAGAGTAGTCAACAAAGATAATAGAGCCCACTTTCCCCATCGAGACTTGGATTTTGGGGTAACCACGAAATCTTAATTAAAGAGATCTTTTCTGCTGTCTAGAGATGCGTTACGGAAATGACTGTACTTTGACTTAACCCTTAGACTCTATTTGGGGAAACATTGTTTTATCTCGTGTTTGCTTAACCCGACTAAATGTATCTTTAAGCCTAGTGATATAACTCATTATGCAGGCACAATCATTTCGCTACGATATGACTTTACACCTACTGATGGTAGTTTAGGAAAGTTTGGCACGTTTCGAAAATATCAATGAATAAAATAGCTAAATAATTCTATAATATATACTAAATATACTATAATGACGTAATATATGATACTATATGACGTAAATATACTATATTTACGTCATTAATTTTATGTTACAATGTAAGTTCGAGTTAATATTACAAGTAAGTTGATGTTGTAAGTACCTGTCATAAGTACACTGATAGTTTAGGAAAGTTTGGCACCCCAACGTTTTGAAAATATCAGTGATTAAAATACCTATATAATACTATAATATATACTAAATATACTATAATGACGTAATATATGATACTATATGACGTAAATATACTATATTTACGTCATTAATTTCGTGTTACAATGTAAGTTCTAGTTAATATTATAAGTAAGTTGATGTTTTAAGTGCCTGTGATAAGTACACTGGTAGTTTAAGAAAGTTTGGTACACCAACGTTTTGAAAATATCAATGAATAAAATAGCTAAATAATACTATAATATATACTAAATATACTATAATGGCGTAATATATGATACTATATGACGTAAATATACTATATTTACGTCATTAATTTCATGTTACAATGTAAGTTCGAGTTAATATTACAAGTAAGTCGATGTTGTAAGTACCTGTCTTAAGTACACTGGTAGTTGTAAAAGGTTTGACAATCCAAAATAATTTGAAATATTATTTAAAATAAATATTAAAATTATATAAAAAATTGTAAAAATATTATATTTCTCCCATACATTTGATGTTACACTGACATCTTCTTTTATAGAAACCTGAACAAAAGTGGCAACAACCCACTAAATACTTTAATTCTTCATTTTTTTAATAAGTATTCAGTTCACAAATATCCAGTTATTATTAAAACTAAAATTTATTCACTTTTACATTTTTACATAACAGCATTTTATTTTATCAGTCTGTTTTGTTTATTATTAACTTTAAAAGCAGATTAAAATACAAGTGTCTATACCAACATAAGATACTTATGATGCAACATGGTATAAAATGCAAACTTAAGATGCTGTTGAAAATTAAGCATTTTAGTTAACTTTAGGGTAAAACATTTCTATTTATGTCATGAATTATTGTTACCCTGAAATTTTGTAGGGTAAGTCTGAACAAACTCCCAATTCCTCTAAAACGCTTAAAATCTCATTTATAAAATTAGTATTGTGCACAGTAATTATTAAAATTTATTAATGTTTACATAAAAATACACCATTATATTGCTACATTTTACTATTTATCAAAAAAAAAAGATTAATAATTATTGCAGTTGATTATTTTACATATCGTACTGCATAACATACATAAACCCTTTTTACATATCATACATATTAATTTTGATTTTG
>CM063508.1:2649521-2679521 GCA_032207245.1 Pardosa pseudoannulata | reverse complement strand
TGACACTGAGAATAAAGTGAATATTTGAAATATGTTGTTTTTAATTTTTCTTTACTGTAACGATTTGTTTATAATGAGATGAAATGCCTAATTTAATATTGTATTAATGTTTTAACATAGGAAATATAAATAGAGCTGCACTTTATTCATTTTATTATTTGCACTAATTAAAAATATTTTATGTATGGATTCAAGTCTAAACCTGCTTTTATAAACCAAAAACACGTGTGTTATCAAACTTAAATCTTTGGTTTTTCGTTTAGGTTTCACGTGAAAAGCATCTAATGCTAATAAACTGATGTCACAATTAATTATGGATTAATTTCTTTATTCAGATAGCAATACAGACATATAACATTAGGTCGAACCCGAATTGCTACTCATAAAGCACTTTTGGAAGATCACCTGTAGCTTAATGATCGATACGGACACAGTTAAGATGTCCTGGCTAAGTCCTTAAAATTTAGAAGCAGGGACAAAGCAAACGACCCCTACCCCCAAGAATTGACCAGATATTTTGAGAGGTTTCGTTTGATCTTGAAGACCATTGTGGAGGTGAATATATTTTAAGGACCTCAACAGTCTTTAATGAACACAGAGGATCCTTAGCCAACTGAAGCCTTGAGCCACAACTCTTCAGTTATGAAAAGGATGCCTTTGCTGACTGAGATACCGCTTCTCTATATATAGATTATGAATAATATGCTTAAAATTATCTAAAATGTATAATCACAGATATAATTATTTTTCTTTTAGCTTTGGTGAAATGATAATTATACTAAGTATTTTGTTTCTATTAAATTCTTCCTTTATTCGTGTATGCTTTCAAATATGAGCCATAAGTAAAAAATATTACATGTTCACATATGTAAAACATATATCCATACCTACGCACTGGTATGTAACTACCCCCCCCCTATCTTGATAGTTGCACTTTCTTGCATAAGATAAACCAACAGAAATAATTTATGCTTGGAAAAATATAATTTGTTTTTAAAAAGTCACTGGAAGTAATAAAAAGGATAATACATGTGCTACTAAAACCACCGCTAGCCTCTGACTTCATTTAGAAATCAATTAAGAACCCGAAAAGAAGCAGCTCTACTACTGTTAACTTATTTATTTGAGGGCGAAAAATGATTAATAGTCACTACAGGTAATGAATACAAATTAGAGCTTTGAACTTTTTGCTGACTGGTCACATGATTTATAAGATATCGCCACAAAAAAAGATTACGAGGTGCTTTAATCCCTGCAAGTGCTTATTATCTAGTTAATAAAGTGAAATTGCTTTTAAAAACAGCTTATCAAAATTCATTGTAACTAAAACAATACACATTGAAAAACGAATGATTGAATAATGTGTACTATAAATATTTATAGTAAACTGCACTCTTGTGATAAAGTATTTATAATTTTTGTCTAATCAATAATTTTGTGAAGGAACTAAATAGCTTTATTTCATAGTTTTATTTCGGGCTTACCAATAAATGTTCGGCATTATTAATTTCATAATACTCAATTCTATAGAATAAATTAACCACTGCAAAATACTTAGGTGTTCATTTGTTTAAAAGACTTTCGATATAATTTTATTCAAGTTATTTAAGAGAAATTACTTTTTAAGCAAATTATTGCAATTCATTGAAACAATTGATTAAATACACATTGAATAATGGAAGATTAAATTACTTGTGCTAGAATGATTTATAGTGAATGTTGTACTCTTGTGTTAAAGTTTTATCAAGTTTTTCTCAGTGAATATAAGTGTATAACTTTTTAAAAAATTCACGATCTTTAGATTATAGTTTTATTTCAGCTCTACCAATAAATCTTCAAAATTATTAACTCCATGTTGTTCAATAAAATCAATTTCATATATCACTTCATTTATTTTTTTAATTTAAATTTTTTTCAACTAGTTATGAAAAGAATTTGTCACATTTTGATTTTTTATCTTTTTCTTAAAATTCGTGGGGTGTTTTGTTTATAAAACTATAGTTATAACAATTACTGATAAATTAAAAAATGCGTTTAGCAGTGATTTATTATTGAATAAGAATCTATGTATTGTATAAAAATATTTCTACGGAATAATTATTTTTTTACTGACTTGACTTACTTATTTTCTGTAAATCAATGCTTTATATATTTAGAACATTAAAAATACCTTAAAAGTCAAAATTAATCATTTTCTTCTGTAAAAATAGATTTTTGTTAGTCAACAAAACATTAAAATGTAATTATTTTCCTTTACATTATTTATAAAAGATTGAAAACCTTTTATCAGAAAATTATTATCAAAAATTATTTCAATAATACAAAATTCTATACAGAAAACAATAGTAAAAAATAACGTATATAATGAAATTTTAAACAGCGTGAGCTAATACTGTATGTAATGGAAAGTGGTACGAGTAACTTGCGTGATTCTCATTTAATTAATTTGGTGTGTAAAACTAAAAAGCAAATTTTAATTAATATTTTCTATATATTTATTAAAAATTCCGCTTTAATATTGGGAGATTTGTTCAAATGAAAACTGAAAAATATACCATTACTGATGTGATTTTCAATTTGTTAATTCTCGTAAGATTTTATTTTTAAATAAATGAATAATTACTATGCAAATATCCCATAGGAAGTATACTCGTTTAACATTGTAATGAAATTCATTAAAAATATGACCGAAAAATGAGATTTTTTTTCAACCTAATAAAAATAATACACCAGAAATTTGTTTTCAACGAGTTATTAAGTTTATAATTAAAAGTCAATTTTAGGCATGTTCACGCATAATTTACTCGATTTTTTTACTCGAAAAAAAAAGTGATAAACTCTAAATAATTGCCTATGAATACGAATCAAGCAGTTTTTATAATATTTTTATGTTATTAATATTCATGAAATTGGTGCGAAATATGCAATTGGATAGTTAAAGCCAATGAAAAAATAATGCTAACGCTGTAATTATTGTTTTTTAATTATATTAAGTGAGACGAATCTTTGCCTCACGCATTAAATACATTTTGTACGTGCGTCTAGTTTTCCCACATTTAGTCTTACACTGAGCTATTAAAATGGTAATATCATTAACTTTTCATTCCAAAATACAGATAACTTTCCTTTTAAATTACTCTAGAATTTTTAAATCTGGATTTCTGAAGAAGAATTTCTATTTAAATATATTCTAATTAAAAAAATATTTTAATTTTGTAACCGTGTCTTTGAATTCGAATTCATTTGATACCAAATGTATTTAAATTTAAAGTCTTTTTATGGGGAATTACGATTTGTCTTTAAAGGAAAGCTTTGCTATTAAAGTTTTTTCTTTCAATTTATGAGGAGATCATCGTTTAAAATTAAAGTTTTAATCAGAGTTACATTTATTATTACAGGTGTTTTCACTATCTATAGCTAAAATAATCCCTAACAATTAGAAGTGTTTTAAAACAAGAATCTAAACAAGAATACAAACCTGTTGGGTCCTAGTTTTAATACCAATAAACGATGATCCAGGATTGAGTTAGTTGTTTCGGATATAGTAGTTTAAACCTTAAGTTTTAATCAGCATTTATTATAGTAAGACATTTTCAAAGTTCTGTAGCTGACAGTTAGACAGTTATAAGCTATTAAATCAAAACAAGCATACATATATGCAGGATCTGGTTTGTAATCTTGTTAATTCAGAATTCAGATTTTGTAAAATAGCAACTAAGTTAGTGAATGTCGAGATAATTGTTCAAAACTTAAGTTTTATCACGTATTATACTAAAGTGTTTTAAATATATGTAGATGTATTAATTAGAGACAATTAGAAGCTTTTAAATGCAAATAAAGATACATATGTACTGGGTGTAAGTTGTAATAATGATAAGTCTGAATCAAACTGTGTTATAATAGCATTTTTTAATGTGGATACGATTGTTTAAAATTTAAGTTTTAATTGGCATTTATTATACACTTTTCAAAGATTTGTAGCTGACATTTAGACAGTTAAAAGCTATTAAATCAAAACAAGCATACATATATGCAGGATCTGGTTTGTAATCCCGTTAATTCAGAATCCAGATTTTGTAAAATAGCAACAAAGTTAGTTGATGTCGAGATAATTGTTCAAAATTTAGGTTTTTATCCCGTATTATACTAAAGTGTTAAAATATATGAAGGTGTATTAATTAGGGACAATTAGAAGCTTTTATACGCAAATAAAGATACATATGTGCTAGGTCTAAGTTGTAATCCTGATAAGTCAGAATCCAGATATTCTACAATAGCATCTTAATGTGGATAAGATTGTTTGAAATTTAAGTTTTAATTTGTGTTTTCATAAATCTGTAGTTACGATAATTACTGATATTGACAAGTTAATAAAACAAAGCCATACATATTGGCAGGTTCTAGATTATAATCTCTACATGTCAGAGTGCAGACATACTAAAATTGCAACAGGGTTAGTTATTGCAATTAGTTTATTACTATTTATAAAAAATAAAATCTATATTTATTCTATTCACTGCTTTTTAGATTTAAATAAGCATTGGAATTTTTATATTATACCAATGTATACTATTATGATTAAACACAATAAAAGTGCTGAACAGTTTTATTAATACTAAGATATCTGTGTATAAAAGTGGAACTTTGGAACTTTTAATCTTATTTATCGAGTAAACAGTTATTTTAGCATATTATATATATCCATTAGTATAAAAGAAAATTAAAAATATACTTAGACAATAAAGGATGTAAGGTTGTTTTTAAATACCTAGATTAGTTAGCTTGCAAAACACGTAAGATAAATTTAAAATAAAATATTCCATTCATAAGCTTATTGTTACGTTAATCTTACTTAAATTACATCGATATTTCCACACGTGTTAATTATATCTGCATCGAGTATTTCGAACAGATCTTATGCCAATAATAGAAAACACTGTAACTATCATTACTGATGTCATTAAAGTAATGAAACAAACTTGAAGGCTCTTTCTTTACTAAATACATGAAATGCATTGAGAGAATGATGCGAGATACAAGCAAGAAACCTGTCTGACTTTCTTTTTCTTCCATACACTTAAAAACAATTCCTGATAATAGATGCTTGAATATATGTTAAAATATACCATTTTATCAGTCAATGACATTTTTTTTATTCAAGGAGAATTATATATTAGGATTAACGTAAGTTTTACAGAAGAAAACATTCAATCTTTTAAACGCCCGTTTCATCATCAATGTTTTGTAATTAAAATAATACAATATTTCATTCTTAAAATAGTACATTTTATCAAAAAATAAATAAAATTGTTTACATGTTCAAAACATTTACTATGAATATATTTATTTCTTTAAAACAATTTCTAAATATATATGCTTGGATGCATGTGAAAATAAATGTTTTGACTAGCTAATGACAATTTTTTTCAAGGAGAGTTATGTGATTGAATTAATATTTAGAATTAAAAGTTCAATTATTTGACACCAGTTTAAACACCACTTTTACTTGCATATTTTAAAATTATATAATTATTTTATAATTATATAATTATTTTATAATTATATAATTATTTTATAATTCTTTTATAATTATATTTTATAATTTTTTTAAAATTATATTTTAATTTCATATATGTTGACTAATTTGTTCTATCTTAAAAGTGTATTATTAAAATAATACTATTTTTTAAAGTAAGATATCTTGTCAAAAAATAAGATTTTGCACTGTACTCATTCAGAACTTTAAACATATTATTTTAATACAATTACAAAAGTAGACAAAAAGCATCTTCTAAAATAGATATTTGAACTGATAATGACTTGATATACACATTAAAAAAGGAATCTAGAATAGGATTTAAAAAATAGAATATGAAATGTGTGTATTATGTGTTCTTATGTATGAATATGTGTATAATTTATCTGTATATATAAATACATTTCTTTTGTATGTGTTTATTTTTCATGTGATTATACCAAAATATCTTACGAAAAACTTAATTAAACACTCTTCACCTTAAAATACAGATTTTACAAACACTTTCTGATTGAACTTAACTTTAGTATGCTGAAAAAAACATCACACATGTCTCTCTTTTTGTCACAGAGACTTAAAGCGATTACGCAAATATTTAAAAACAAATAAGGTTTTTGAAATTTGATTTTCAAATCACTGGTCTATTTTTAAAGTCACTCCTTCTTCCGTTAAGTAAATTGATAAACTTTTTTTGCGTTAAAACGATATTAGTGTGGCGAAACATTTCAGCTCAAGCGTAAAACTTGAAGCGACCATGGTCCAATTTTACAGAGTATATCTTTATTTTTATAATGCAAATTTGGCAGCGTATAATACAGTAAGTAGGGCATAATGGATATTTCATTTGCAAAAACACATTCGACCTATATATAGTAGAAATTAATTATTTTTATTAAAAATGACTGATATACATTTGATTGAAATATAAGGGTGTTAAAGAATAAATTTAAATATGTTTGTATGTCTTATATATATATATATTTATATATATATATATATATATATAATTATATATATATATATATATATATATATTTTATATATATATATTATATAATTTATATTATATATATTATATATATGTATATATTTATATAATATATATATATATATATATATATATATATATATATATTTATCTATATATATATATTTATATATTATATACAAATATATATATATATACATATATATATATACATATACATATATATATATAGATATTATATATATATATATATATATTTATTTTCTATATATATATATATATATATATATTATATGTTAATCTTTATTATATATATTTATATATATACATAAAATATTGATATATATATATATATTTATATATATGTATATATATATATATATATATATATAATATCTATATATATATATATATATTTTTATATATATATATATATATTTATATAATTTATATATATTTTATATTATATATATATTTATATATTTTATATATATATATATATTATATATGTATGTATGTATATATATGTATATGTATATGTATATCGATTGACTGTAGATAAATCTTCATTTTCTATCTCCTTAAATTACGTCTTTAGTTTTAAGGGTTAATTTTGATACGTTTAATGTGTTAAGTGCATGAAATATACGAAATAAATGTGTCTCATGCATACGTTTAAGAAACATATTGATATATAATATAGTCTTATTTATTATCTTCCAGTGTCGCCCCTAACAGTAACAAAGACTGATACCTATTTTTATTTATCTTTCTCAGAGACTCTTTACTAAATTTAATAATTTTAACTTGGTTATATGCAAAGGTATTATAGGTTTAGATAGGTTTAGATACATTTTAAGTTTCAGTAATAGATTTCGGTAATAGAACTTCATTTTATAAATTATACATAAAATATCTGAAACATATACAGTCATAAATTTAAATCCATATAGACGAATAAAACATACATACGAGATAAGTAAGATAATTCATTGATTAATATAAACATAAAAAATACAATTGCAAATCTTAATGTAAATTTTTGCAATTTATTTATGTCAACAAAATATTTAACTTGTAAGAGCTTTTATTATCTTGCATTAATACATTGCATTCCTTTGAAAATACCTCAATAATAATATCAGTTTCAAACAGCTATTTAAATATGTAAAACTTAATTTTCAAAGTTAAGTTAAACCTTTCTCTAATGTCATTTAAAATAAGTGAGTGAAGGCTAAATATTTAGATCATTAATACATAATTAAGATTTTATACTTAGTAATTCCTTCATAAATATCTTAAATTAATTTAGATTTTAAATTTGAAATTCTTTGAATATTTTGAATTTTGATTTCATAAATATTACTATATTTAATAAAATAATGATTTTACAAGTACTTCAAAATAGTATACTAGACATTTTTTTAGAATAATAGAATAACTAGGTTATTTAAATACAGAAACTACAATATATACAAATTCAAAGGCTCTTTTATGTACATAATTTTTCTATGGAACTATAATGTATTAAAATTTTTTTAAGTAAATACATTTGTTAAACAAAGAAATACTTATGGGACTGCAGGAAAAAATAGATTAAGAATCAATTCGTAAAAGTAAATAACTGTAAGCTTGGGAAAAGAGTGTTTACTTTTTTGACTGATAATTATTTGGTACACGTTCAATAATTTTTTTTATCTCCAACCTGCTTACCCTGTTTACTTTCATTCTCCGACTAAGTAGTTAAAACTACAAACGGAAAAAATGCAATTCTAATCTAATGGAACAATATTTAGAAAATAAAATCGATACGTTATGTATAAAAAACAAACACACAAAGTAAGAAAGAGTAAGGGTCAGAGTAAAGTCCAGAGTAAGGGCAAGACTTTTATAAAAAGAATTTGTTGTTAATACCAGTGATAAAATTTTATTGCATTAATCATTTAAATTTAAAATTCTACTCATATGTAATAATATGAATATACATTAAAAAATTTTTATTTAATATTTATTATTAATTAAATAAAAAAAATAATGTGGACTATTTTTAATTATAACTTTTAACTTCAGAAAACGAATTTTAGTTAGAAATTTTTATTATACATTTAAGTTCTAACTTTTAGGAATGACATCCGAATGCTAGAAAAAAATGTTACTTTTACCAGAATCCAGAAGATATACAGAATTTTTTTTATATTTAAGATAAAATTTTCTCCGATTGTTAGAGAACAAACGTATACTTGCTTAGCTAAACTTTTTTTACAAAGAAATGTAAAACCTAAAAGTGTTCTACATCAGCACCCTCAGGGAGCAACCTAGCCTATTGGGTGTACGGATTTCAAGTGCTGCCTTGGGGAAAAGTCTACCCTGAATTCAAAGGCGAATAAGAATTTAAAATTAATAAAAATAGATAAATAAACAGTAATGAAAAAAATTAAATTAAAAAAGTAAAATAAAAATAAAATAAAATAAATAAAAATAATAGAAAGTAAACTTGTTTTACTTTAGATGTAAAAAGCATGGGAGACGATAATTCAGTATAAAATGCGTTCTATTTAAGTGCTGGGTATAACAATGAAAGTACAATGCTGTAGTAATAAAAAAGTAACAAGTATACACACCAATTATAATATAAACGTGTTTCTAGTTTTAGTAGAAAATTAAATTTTTATGTATTTACTAGCTGCTTCGCACCCAGCCTTCGGTCTGAGTTTTAAAATATTTCACTTAAAAGTTTAAATCCACTATTAAAGATAACATATTAATAAAATTATTGAATATTGAAATTTGAAACAAAATTCAAGTTCTTTATAATAATACCTATCTCAAAAGTTTTGCTTTAAAAAATGTGAAAAAAAAATAAAATTGTTAGAACTTGGCGTGTCTTTAATTATTGAAAAAAATCTCGCCAAGATAAAACAGAAAAATGAAATAAGTACATAAATTAAATGCCGAGAATAAATATCTTACCTGAAAACGTTATCAGATGAATGAAGCTACTTAAAGGATTTCAATTTTTATAATATGTTATTAAAAGAAATAAATACAGAAACTCGCCAAGCTTGATTAAATATAGGTGGAAAACAGATTGAAGTCTCAAAATTGAATAACTAAAAATGCCATAATTGAATTGAAAATGAAAGAAATGTACCAAAATAATATTGATAAAACAAAATAAATAAATAAATAAGGCTAAAACACCGACAACAATTATGAAATCATATTTTAAACTTTAGTCAAAAGTAGCAATCATATCTCAACATTTCACACTTGCTATTTCTAAAGTGAAAACTAATTTCTTTCCTCTACATTATTTGCCTATTTTTTCTCTAATGTAGTAGAGTTTTAGATAACAAAACCAATAACCATATGTTAGTTTTCATTTAACAAATGGCAACTGCGAAATAAAAACAAATTTGGTATAATTTGGCGAGTTTTTAATTACTGAAAACTAAAATCTCGCCAAGATGATAAAATAGAAAAAATAGTGCTTTTCTAAAAAAGATAAGTTTAGTGTTTAGAAGATGCAAAAATATTATTACATACATATATATTTTCATAAATATATATCTTTTCATTGAATTTTAATACCACAGATATATTTTTATGTTACTCGGAATACCAAAATATCAAGTGATAATAATGCCAACCTTCAATAACACTGTCAATTTTTGACGCAAACTAAACAATGGAAATGCACGTGACGCAAAATTAAAGTGGCATTTTGGTCGGTTTTTCGTTAATATTTTTCGAACTAATTGGAATATCGGAATGCAAATGGGCGAAATGGTTTCCCTGGGTCTTTCCGCGTCTTTTGGTACCTCTGCGTCCAGAGGTTTGCACGAAAATAGACGCACATAGGTACAAACATACAAACATAGATAGTTACAGTCAGATTTTAATATATAGGATCATTAATTGACATTTGAGATAAAATATTTTTTGTACTCCTGTAATATGGTCTGCCATTAATTAAAATGTACTAAAACATTTCACTTAAAAATATGGATTGAATGCAGAATTTGTTTTCTGATCTTCGGTAGCTCAGTCGGCAAAAGCTGTAATTTTATATCCACATAGTTGTAAATTTTATTCTCTAGCTGGTCAGATTGACCATGTTTATTAATGACAGCTGGGATACGTAAAATAAGTTCAAGTTTTTTATGTCCTCAAAGTTTAAAGAGTAACTCTGGAGGTTGAAACACTAGACTGGAGGTGTTCTGCTAAGTTCCTGTTTGTAAGTAACAATGGCTAAGCGGGTTGAAATGATACTCACGCCCAAAGCATTCTTAAATCACATGTGTCCGTCAGTGGTGCTAAATAAGTAAAGCTTTGCTCACAGTTTTGCATAAAGGTATTTATCTATATAGTCAGTTCCATTAAAAAAGTGTTTCTTTATTTCAAGTGCAAAATTATAATTTGTCGGAAGTCCACTTGCATTGGAAAAAGAAATGTTTTCTAATTTCAAGTGCGCAATGATCCTGAGTATGCATAGCTAGCTCCATTAGAAAAAATAATATGTCTTATGTTCAAGTTAAAAATGATCATTTTTCTATTTAGCCATTGAAAAAATAACTGTTTCTGAATTTCAAATGCAAAATGGATCTTTGTCTGCATAGCCATCTCCATTGGAGAAATACGAATTTCTTAATTCCAAGTGCAAAATGATCCTTTTTCTGCATAGCCAGATCCATTAGAAAAATATATCGTTTCTTAATTTCAAGAGCAAAGTGATCATATGTCTGAAGGCCACTTGCATTGGAAAAAGAAAAGTTTCTTAATTTCAAGTGCAAAATGATCCTGAGTATGCATAGAAAAATTAGAAAAAAGTTAGAAAAAAAATTAGAAAAAACCAGTTTCATTAGAAAAATATATCATTTCTTAATTTGAAGAGAAAAATTATCATATGTCTTTAAATCCAGCTCCATTAAAAAAAAAAGGCTTTTTAGTTTTAAGAGCAAAATAATCATATGTCTACATATCCAGCTTCATTGGAAAAGTAAGTGCTTCTTAATTTCAAATGCAAAATTGTCCTTTGTCTGCAGATCCAGCTGCATCGAAAAAATAAAAGATTCTTGCGTCCAAGGACAAAATGGTTCTTGTCTGCATATCCAGCTCCAATGGAAAAAGTAGTGTTTCTTAATTCCATGTTCAAAATGATCATTTGCCTGCATAGCCAGCTCCATTTCAAAGAAAGCTTTTCTTAGTTTCAAGAGAAAAAATGATCATATGCCTGTAGATCCAGGTCCATTGGATAAAAAAAAGCCTTTCTTAATTTTAAGAGCAAAATAATCATATGTCTACATATACAACTTCATTGGAAAAGTAAATGTTTCTTAATTTCAAGCGCAAAATTGTCCTTTGTTTGCAGAGCAGCTGCATCGAAAAAATAAAAGATTCTTTTTTAAAAGGACAAAATGTTTCTTGTCTGCATAGCCACCTCCTTTAGAAAAAAATAGTATTTCTTATGTTCAAGTTAAAATGATCAGTTTTCTGTTTAGCCATTTTATGTTTGCCATTGAAAAAATAAGTGTTTCTGAATTTCAAATGCAAAATGGTCCCTTGTCTACATAGCCATCTCCATTAGAGAAATAAGTGTTTCTTAATTCCAAGTGCAAAAGGATCGTTTGTCTGCATACCCAGCTCCATTAGAAAAATTTATCGTTTCTTAATTTCAAGATCAAAATGATCATATGCTTGTAAATCCAACTCCATTCGAAAGAAAATGCCTTTCTTAGTTTTAAGAGCAAAATCATCATATGTCTACATATCCAGCTTCATCGGAAAAATAAGTGATTCTTACGTTTAAGGGCAAAATGATTCTTGTCTGCATAGCCAGCTCCATTGGAAAAAGAAGTGTTTCTTAATTCCAAGTTCAAAATGATTGTTTCTCTGCATAGCCAGCTCCATTAGAAAAATATATAGTTTCTTAATTTCAAGAGCAAAATGATCATATGCCTGTAAATCCAGCTCCATTGCAAAAAAAAGCCTTTCTTAATGTTAAGAGCAAAATAATCATATGTCTACATATTCAGCTTCATTAGAAAAATAAGTGTTTCTTAATTTCAAGTGCAAAATGCTCCTTTGTCTCCAGAACCAGTTGCTTCGAAAAAATCAGTGATTCTTACGTCCAAGGGCAAAATGATTCTTGTCTGCATAGCCAGCTCCATTGGAAAAAGAAGTGTTTCTTAATTCCAAGTTCAAAATGATCATTTGTCTGCATAGCCAGCTCCATTTTAAAGAAAGTGTTTCTTAATTCCAAAGAAAAATTATTATACTTATGTATTTCCAACTCCATCCATTGGAAAAATAAGTGTTTCTTAATTCCAAGTGCAAAATGATCGTTTGTATGCATAGCCAGCTCCATTAGAAAAATGCATCGTTTCTTAATTTCAAGAGCAAAATGATCATATGCCTGTAAATACAGCTCCATTGTAAAAAAGCCCTTCTTAATTGTAAGAGCAAAATAATCATATGTCTACATATCCAGCTTCATTGGAAAAATAAGTGTTTCTTAATTTAAGTGCAAAATGTTTCTTTGTCTGCAGAGCGAGCTCCATTTCAAAGAAAGCGTTTCTTAATTTCAAGCAAAAAATGATCATATGTAGATCCAGCTCCATTGGAAAAAGAAATGCTTCTTAGTTCCAAGTGCCAAATGATCCTCTGTCTGCTACATTGGTAAAAACTCTTTTTCTTATTTCCAAGTGCAATATTATTATTTTGGGGTAAAAGTCTTTATGTTTCACAAAATATCAATGTTTTAAAAAATTATGTCTTTTATACAAGAAGAAAATTAAGAATTTTATATACAATAAAAAGAGGATGTTGAAACTGTTCTCAAAAGAAATGATTTTTCCTATCTCAGAGTTCAAACATCTTACACAATTTCTAATGAATACAATAAACAGCAACAACATATCAAATAACATGTTTCTCAAAAATATTCAAGTATTTATTATACGAAATTGTTTCAGAGAATTATTCGAGAGAGTATAGAAAACCAGTCAGGTTTCTAAGTAAAATACATCGTGCAGATAACTCTTGACACATATCCTTCATCCGGCAAAGAAACAAGCTTTGGTGTCTGTTTCATTACTTTAATGACGTCAGTAATGATAGTTACGAGTGTTTCGGATTACTGTCACGAATTCCGTACGAAATACTTGAAACAGAAATAATTGACAGGCGTGGAAATATATATTTGTGTAATATATATGAGACATAACGTAACAATAAAGTGGTGAAAGGAATAGTTTTTTATATATATTTAGTAAACGTGATTCGAATGATAACTATCCTTGATCTCTGCAGGAAGATTAGTTTCTAAATTATATTTGTATTGATTTTCGTTATTATATGTCACAAATAGAAATATATAATGCATATAGATTGTATATTCAGAAAGCGTGAACAATTTGAAAATTGAATTTGGAAATTTTGTACTTTGCAAATTAATAATTATATTTTCTAGTAGGCACTTATTCTAAATTACAAAAATCGGGTTAATGAATCATTATTAAAAACATGAATAGAACAATACGAATAAAATAAAACAAAGTGAGGGATAGTCCAGCATATTATGCTGATAATTTGTGACCACTTCTCTGCCTAGAAGATATTGTCAAATAATGAACAGCTTTTAGGGTGCTGCTCTGTACTAGAGTTTTTGGGTTCGAATCCTGTGCTGGCATAGAAGTCCAAAGGCATTCGGAATCGGTTTTATGTCTAAGTCTCATTAGTACTAGTGTAGTATAAATGTTCTCCGCGTGCTTTTAACAAACCTGCCTGAATAAAAAATGATGAGGTTTCATAATTTATATTAGTGCATATCCTAAAAACGTTCTCTATTGTAAAAACTCACTAAGATATTATTTCAAACCATTTATACTTTTTTCACTTATTCTGTATAACAGATTGGATTTAAATGCTCGTGTCTAATTGTAAAATACGATTTATAATATTTATTATGTTAATTTTTATTTTTTTTATTAATTATTTTGAAAGGCCCATCATTTATTACCTACGACATGTTATTTGCTATGAGATTCAGGGAAAAGTTTGAATGGAGTCTAATTAGTCATAAATTTTATTACTAGACGAAGGTTTTTTTTATTAAATATCTTTTTAAATTTCTATGGTATTATTCAATATGACTTTTAATATTCTTTCTAGAGCTCAATATTCTTGAAAAATACTCTGCTTAAAAATTTCAAAATCTATAAAAATAATTCATTCTTAATTTAAATTATTCTTAATTTTTTAATATTTCCTGCAATTTAAATCATTGTTTGTAGCTTGGGGGAATTAAGTAATATATAAAAAAATTTAAATAAATTCCTAATTAGGTCCATAAATAAAATTTTTATTTTAATTACTTTTTTATTAAAAAATTACAATTAATAGAAATATGTATATACACATGACAGAATCACAATATTGAGTGGCAAAATAGAAAGCGAATATCTTTGCAATTTTTCATTTTCCTTTTTATATATAGTGTTGGAATACTAGTTTTGTTTCTTACTATTTATTTGCTTTTTACTTTTTTCGTTTCTAATTAATGAAGTTGGTGGTAATTTCATTCTATCCATCTCTTGGAATGTTTCATTATTACTAGGAAAATATCAGTAAGTTTCGAGCAGTCGAGTTCTTCAATTAATAGCCCATATAATGATTTCACATTACACATCGTGATATATGCTTGACCTGCTGCTTAGAGTTTTCGACCTAGCTATATTACTGCACAATCTACAGTGCTACCTTTTAATATTATGTACTGTTGATATGGGCATCAACAGTATTAATATTAGCATTTTTGGTTCAACTGCGTTTAGCCTGGAATTGCACTGTTATTGGCTCGATTCTGCAAATATCATCATTACCCATAAGTTCACAGTGACTGGTGTAAATTAATGAATTTAATTTAATTTATAAATTAATATTTGAAAAAACTGTATTAACATTAAGTGCCATCCAGTAAGTGTTACTAAGTTTACAACATGTATTTGAAATTGAATAGATAAAGAATAAAAAATATTTTATTAACTACTGAAAATATGAACATGATATATGAATATATATATATATATATATATATATATATATATATATATATATATATATATATATAATATATATATATATATATATATATATATATATATATATATATATATATATATATATATATATATTATATATATAATATATGTATATATATATATATACATATATATATATATATATATATATATATATATATATATATATATATATATGTATATATATATATATATATATATATATACATATACATATATGTATATATATATATATATATATATATATATAAATATATATATATATATATATATATATATATATATATATATATATATGTATATATATATATATATATATATATATATATATATATATATATATATATATATATATACATATATACATATATATATATACATATATATATATATATATATACATATATATATATATATATATATGTATATATATATATATATATATATATATATATATATATATATATATATATATTTTATATATATATATATATATATATATATATATATATATATATATATATATATATATATATATATATATATATATATATATATATATGTATGTATATATTATATATATATATATATATATATATATATATGTATATATGTATGTATGTATATATGTACATATATATTTATATATATATATATATATATATATATATATATATATATATATGTATATTTATATATATATATATATATATATATAAATATATATATATATAATATATATATATATATATAGTATGAAATAATAGTAGGAGTTGAAAAAAATCAACATCCAGCGATTTACATGTTACAATCATATCTACCAGGGGTGACCATACTTTTGGGTTCCGTGGACTACTCCACATTTAAAAAATCACAGGTGGTCTACCAATGGCAGAGCTAAATTAACGTAAAGTACATGTTTATATATTTATTTTCGGTCACAAGAAAAATTAGATAATTTACCAATTTTTCTAAAAAAGTTAATATAAATCTTTACAAAATAAAAATTTACTGACGAAAATAATCAAAGTATTAAAGTATCAAAAATTGACCATCCTATTCACTTCGTTCAGTCGAAATTTGGCACTGTATATCTGCAATAAATTTATCATATTGTGTCTGGCACGAGTTTATTGCAATACGTAAACACGAAATTAAATGTTCTTCTGTTAACGAACTATTACGAAGTAGGATTACTACTAGAAAGCTCCAAAACGCTTGGAAAGCTGAAAGTCACCAAAAGTCTCCAGCGATGTCAGACATCACGAGAAAAGTAAATTAATATATTTTTAAAATATAAACGAATTTAAACCATGTTTTATATCAAGAAGATATAAATCCACAAACGCAATTTCATACATAAAAATTAATATATAAAATATTATTTTTTTAAAATTTATATGAAAATAAATTAGTCTTGATTTAAATCAATGTATTTTTAAACAATCCGCTAATTTTACTCAGGATTTATGTCATGTAAGTATAAATCAACCGCTCCTGGTTGAATCACATATAACATATGACATACGAATAGGATGCATGCTCCGGATGGTTCCCTCTATTTATGCAATAAAATATCTTGCATACAAATCTAACTAGAAATAATAAAAGTTATTCTTAATTATAATCAATGTATTAAAAATCTCCATTATTTTAATTCATGATTAAAATTAACCCTCTAAGCACACTATCTACGAGGCTCTTTCTTGATGCGATTTAGGTGTATATGGCTAGCAAAGTGTCGAGCAGTTAGTCTCCTGGTCTATTACTCTCATGTACTGTTGGTCTCTTTTACTATTTTTTGCATCATAACATCGTCAAAATAAAGTTCAAAAATAGTCCAAATCAGTTGCATTATTTGCCATAGTGGAATTTAGTCCGGGATTTCCAATTAAAGGAAATGAAGCAATAGCTGGTGGAATATTTTGCATTTCAATTTTGCACTACTGTCGAACATGTTAAATAGAAAATAAATTTTCAGATTCATTACTATCAGCAAAGGAATCCGAGAAATTCTCATCAGTTTCGACAACTATCTTCAATATACTTGAAATCAGAGTCAAAAGTGCTATCAGTGGCGGAGATATCGTCAGAAGTATAGGTTATATCACTGGCGAAACGCTTCCTGACAGACATCTTTCAGCTATGAACAGCGCACTCAAAATGCTACAAAAAATGTTTCTATATTTCACAGAAATGTGGACAATTAAAGCCATCTGCTAGTTTAAAGCTAAATAAACAATTAAAAACCACAATAAAGTCAAAATGAAAGAATAAACGGTTAAAGAGTGGGTTGCACAGTTAAATAGATGGCTAAAATGCATGCCCGAGGAAATCGAGGGTTGCGCAGCGGGAGGGTTAAGGACTCATAAGTCAAATATTGGTAATTTAGTTATAGCACTCACATATAAGATATGATATGTATAAATATGTTATATACTGACTTTAAACATTTATGTGTATGAAATTTAAAAAAACAAATTGATAGGATATACTGTTTTAACTGGAATGCAACACAGTTGCTTTTTTATTTTATGTATTTTTTGTTACAGAATATGAAGTTGAGAATATTCTTATCTTTTCGCACCTGCTGTTCATTAGTCAATATGAAATGCCTTCATTAGCGATTCCGTTCGAGCAGCTACATCACAGAACATTACGGGATAGAATGTTCTGTTTATCGAAAGATCTATTATGTCCATGCGCTGCTTTAATTTCACTCTTCTGACGTAATGTGAGGCGATGCTAAAAATACTAGGATGAAAGACGCCCCCTCGTTTAGTAAACGTGAATGCTTAAGCACGCTGTTCAGATTAGGAATAACTAGACTCCGTAGAAATAATTTGAGAATAGAGTTTACTGATATTACGAATTAATTGTCCTAGTTAATAAATTTTGATTATTTAACATTAAGTCAAATTACTTTTAGATTTGAGACACTTTGATCTCATGTCTACCTGCAAAGTAATGTTTTTATGTAATATTTTAAAATCTCGTTGGAGTCATTTCGATTCCAAGTTATGTTTATTTCTAGAGAAAATTAAGTAATATCTCTCTCTCTTTATATATATATATATATATATATATATATATATTATATATATATATATATATATATATATATATATATATATATATATATATATATATATATATATATATATATATATATATATATATATATATATATATATATATATATATATATATATGTGTGTGTGTGTGTGTGTGTGTGTGTGTGTGTGTGTGTTTGTGTGTGTAGATTAATGTGACGGAATAAAGTCTCCTGTCGCTTTAGAGCGACTTCTTTACAAAAATTACTTATTTTATCCTAAAAAATTAGTTAGAGTTTTTTAAATCATATAAAAAAAATTTCATTTTTCTAAAAAGACTGCATTACCAGTAATTTCATTTTTCGTTTTATAAAAGTGAGGTAAAGCAAAAAGTTCTCAAATAAATTATTATGAGTACTAAGCAGTTATAGTAAAAAGAATCTGCATGTATAGTCAAATTTATTATTCTTTAGCATTAAATTATTAATTTAATCTTTCTAAGAGAGTACCATAGTAAAATATGAAAAACAAATGACAGTTACATATAAGTTTTCTAAAAAAAATACTATTGGTATGTTTAAGACCAATAATCTGAAAATGATATTTTTAAGTTTTGTCAAATTAAAATCCATACATCTAAAACTACTGTTAAAAAACATGTATAAAATTTATATAGATAATATTTAGTCTTATTTTCTGCATTTTTCATATATGTTAAAATGAATTTTTCTAAACACTTACCACAAAATTAAAAATATCAATATTTTTTACTTTATAAATTATTAAAATTATTTAAGAAATATGTTTTATCATATCAGAAGGATAAATTAAATATTTGTGTTATATATAAAAGAAATTTAATGATATTAAAAGAGCTACTCTTTTCTGAGTAATATCAAAATTAATATGCATTTAAAATGCTTTTTATGTTATTAATGAAGTTATAATTTTTTCGCCATTTGTTTATATGCTTAAAAATCCCCAATAAGAATGTATTTTGAAGAAAAAAGTCATTACAGATTTATTGTATTAAAAAATAGTATTTTATGTTAGTATATACTAGTATTTTATAATTTAAAATAGTATTTTATTTCTTGTTGCAAAATCATACAGAAGATTCCAGGTATAATTATTTTACTAAAATGCAATACGAAATCAAATAAAACTTCTTTTCACATAATAAAGAGTGGGAAAAATCTTATTTCGCACCTGCTGTCCATCCGTCAATTAGAAATGCCTTTATTAGCGATTCAGTTCACGTGATTACGTCACAAGTCATTAGGGATTAGATGTTGTGTTTGTCAGAAGATATATCATGTCTACACGTTGGTTTAATTTCACTTCTCTATCATAATGTTAGGTCAGGCTAAAAGAAGTGATAATGGAACACTGTCGCATTATTAAACATAAATGATTAGTCACGCTGTTCACATAACTAGTCTCCATAGCACCCACGTGAATATATAATTATATATTCTACTATTAATGAGAGTTAATTATAAACTATTTGTTTCTTTACAATGTTACAATTTACAACATAGAGTTTAAAATAATTATAGCTGTCTAAAACTTTTTAAAATCTTTAAAATCACTATTTCATTTTTAGGTTATGATAATTTAAAGTGTAAAGAATGTTTTAAATTAAAAAAAAAACCTAATATATCGGATGTTGTGTTTTTCAGATAATCTTTAATGTCCTCTCATTGTTTTTAATTTCAATTTCCTTAGTTCTTTGGCGAGTCTGACAAAGCTAAGGGTGTGAACGGTGTACTCTGTAGTGATTGAACATTGATAATTTAAATATCATAATTAAATAGAAATTAAATTTTATATTTAATTTCAATTTCAGATTTAAATCTTCCAACAATTGTTTATATGAATATTAATGTCTGTTAAAGTATATATTTAATAAAAATGTTCATGAAAACTGATTATATTGTAAAATAAAATTTTTCGTAAATAAAATATGTGTTTTAGTATATTATATATCGAAACTTTCTGTACATTTTTTTTGCTAATAAAATCAAACAGATGCATTAGAAATTAGTTAGTTTACCGGAAAGCAACACGAAATCAAAAATCTCTTCTCTTCACAAAATATAAAGAAAATTCTTATCACTTCACACCTGCTGTTCACCAGTGAATTTCAAATGGGTTCATTAGTGATTCTGTTCATGTGGTTACGTCACAAGCCATTATGGGATTGCATGTTGTATTTGCCGAGATGTCTATCATGTTTGTGCGTCCATTTAATTTCACTTCTTTAACTTAATGTGAGGTAAGGCTAAAAAAAATGAAAGGTGAAAATGGAACACTGTCGTATTATTCAACATGAATAAATAGTCAAGCTGTTGATATAACTAGTTTCCATACCATTTAATTGTGCATATGATTTATAATTATAAACTGTCTGTTTTTTAATAATGTTACAGTTTTCAACAGGGAACTTAAAAATGATTATATGACTGACAAAAGCAAGAGACTTTCTCACTAATTTGTTTTCTTGATAAGTTAATATTATTCTCTTGTCTTTTCTTTTGATTTTGTTCAGTGATATGTACTTTTAATTCTTGCCCATTGATTTCTGTAAAGCGTTAGGATAATGTCCAAAACGTAGCTGAATTAGAAATAAAATAAAAGTTTTAGTTTTTAGATTATAATAATTTAAAATCTCAAGAAGATTTAAAATAACATACAAATTTATATGTTGTGTGTCAAATAATCTATTGTGATCACGTTTTGATTTTAAATTCACTTATTTTAACTCTAGAATTACGGTGGTCTTTGTATACCTAGAATTACGGTGGGTGTCATTTTGACCCCTTGATAAGATATCAGCATATTTCTCTATATGAAATAATATTTTTTTGAAAAATAAATTAAAATAACGCAAATTATGACAACTACAGTTTGTTTTTAAAAATATACAGACTTTGCAGGTATGTAGGATCAATTAAACGATTTACTACGTTCTCTCATAAACTTTGATCACTTGGTCTCATTTCATCTTTTCCCAAATATGGAAATTCGTTTAATAAGTATTTTGTCATTTTAATAAGTATTTTGTACATCTACTTATAGCCAAAATTTTATTCCGAATTTATCGAGCTTGTTAGGTATATACTGCAAAAAACGGCATCTTATTTTTGTAGGGAATAACTGTTCATCAAACGTAATATTTTCATTTCGTTTGTAGCAAAGCTTACCGTTTTCTATAAAAGTATTCCATATCTCGGATATTAGTGTAAATTTATCACACTGCAAACATGAAAATCTTGTTAGTTTATTTTCAAAACGAAGAAATTTCATAACTTCCGGAAGCATATCTCTACTCATAGTTTCATGAAAAGCTTTGGTCCCCAAGTCTTAAACCACAAAATAAGAATTGGTAAGCCCTTGGCGGCTAATGACCCCTTATGTACAACAACGCTATGAATGCTTCCAGTTCTTCTACTAAAACAGTGCATAAGTCATTATGAAGTTTACATTTGTCTTCAACATCAGTATATAGCCTGCATTATTTCTAGGTATAATCATTTGTTAGGGGTAAAATAAATATACGATTTTCTTGAAATCTTTACTATATCGTAAATCACAATGATTTAAGAAAGTCAAGAAAGGATTAAAATATTTGCAAAAAAAATAGAAGAGCTGTCAGACATAAAAGTTTGCTAGGTGTCAAAATGACGCCTTCCGTAATTCTAGTGTAAGAAAGGTGAAAAACGCTGAATATACGAATGGTATACTCTCTAGTTGTCGAACATTGAAAAGTAATATATCGTAATTAAAATCAAATTTAATTTTTAAAATAATTTAAATTTCAGTTTTAAACTATTCAACAATTATTAACATAAATATTAATGCTCGTAAAAACATTAAAAAATATGCAAATTAAACTGGTTTTTTAAAATTTCATTCCGGATCCTTTAAGCAAGATATTCATGTGTTTTAGTATGTAAAACGTAGAATTGTTATTCACACTTCTTTGTTAAAAAAATCAATAACAACCATTCGGACAAAATTTAGTTTACCGGAATGTAGTGCGAGATGAAAAACCCTTCTTATCTTCTGTTCACAGAATATAAAGTGGAGAAAATTCTTATCACTTCACACCTGCTGTTTGCCAGTCAATTCGAAATGCCTTCATTAGGGATTCTGTTCATGCGGTTACGTCAAAAGCCATTATTAGATTCTGTTCTTTAACTTAATGTTAGGCGAGGCTAAAAGAAATGCAAGGTGATAATGGAGCACTGTCGTATTGTTAAGCATGAATGATTAGGCATGCTGTTGACATAACTAGTTTCCATAGCATTTGTGAATATAGTTTATGATTATAATCTATTTGTTTCTTTACAACGTTGCAGTTTTCAACATGGAATTTAAAAATGATTATATGATTTCTTTAATTTTTAAAAACAATTTTTAATTTTTAGATTATATTTATATACAAAATTCTTATGTCCATGTGTTTGTAATAGAACTTCTCCTAAATGAACTGATTTTGATGAAAGTTTGTGTATGTAATAAAGTTGATTCAGGAATGCTTTAGATTCCCATTTTGATCCGATAAGAGAATGTTTTTGTAATTAAAAATCCAGAATTGAGCGATTATTAAGATCATTATAATGCCGCTTGAAATACTTCATTACTAAGAGTTATGGGGAGCAGTGGTCTTTGCAGCGGGCTTCAGTACGAGAAGTTCCACGATCGAATATCCGTACAAGCGAGGTGGGTATTTAAATTTCATCTAAGTACGTTTGAGACGACTGTAAGTGAGCTTACGTCATTTATTTTTAAAATAATTTTTCCTTACTTTTTCCATCAAAACGTTCAAATTTATAATTTATTTAAATTTTTTTTCATAAATTTTAGATTTACAGCGTTAAAACATGACTACGTCTATCGGGTCATCTAGTAATAATTTAAAATCTCATGAATGTTTATAAGTCATATACAATTTCTTAATTGTCGAGTTTATCAAGTGATGTGTTATGTCCACCCATTGCTTTTATATTCACTTTTATGAGTTCTTCTTAGGCAAAGCTGAAAATGCTCAGTATGTGAACGATGTACACTGATATTGGTAATAGATATATCGAAATTAAAATACAATTCCAGTTTATTATTATTTAAAATTTACATTTAAATACTTTCAGCAACTGTTTATATGTATAGAAATGGCCGTATACGCATGAATTTGAGAATAATATTCTTTACAAATTGATTATATTAAAACAAAAAAATTTTATCTCCATCTTTTAAAATATGAAATCTATGTTTCTTAGTATTTTATACAAAAAAAAAAATTTGTATGCGTGCTTGTATTTTAACAAAATAAAATAGGTAGATGCATATGAATGTAATTTATTTTATTGAAGTGCATTGCAGTATATAATTATCTCTATTCACAGAGTGCAGTATGGAAAAATTCTTATCATTTTGCACATGATGTACGCCAGTCAGATTGCAACTCCTTTATTAACTATTCTGTTTACTTGATTACGACACAAGCCATTAAGGGTTTTGATGTTGTGTGTTTCGTAAAATCTTTTATTTCTTCGTTTTGTTTAATTTCACTTATCTAACTTAATGTTTGGTGAAACTAAAAGAACTGTAAGGTGATAATAAAACAATGTCATACTATTAAATATGAACGATTAAGAACGGTATGGACATAACTGTTTTCCATAGTACTCACTTGTGAATATGGTTTACAATTATAGACTGTTTCTTTACAATGTTACAGTTTTCATCCTGTAATTTAAAATGATTTTATGAGTCTGGTAGTTTTAAAATCTATAATAATCAATCTTTTTTCATCTTAAATTTAAAGTATTTATAATCTCAAGAACATTTTTTTAAGAAAATATTAAATAATTAATAAGAGAACATATTTTGTGATTGTTAAACCATCTTCTATGTCCACTTTTTGCTTTAATTTTATTTTTTTAGTTTATTATATTTGGCAAGGCTAAAAGTTCTCAATATGTGAAAGATGTACTTTGTATTTACTGAAAATTAATAAAAAAATAAATCGAGAGTGAAATAAAATTAAAGTTTTTAATTAATTTAAATTTCACGCTTAAAATTTCAAACTTTTTTTTGCATGATTAATTTGTTTATATAACATTGAAAGAATATATTTAAGAAAAAACGTTCATTAAAATTGATTACATTAAAGGATAACTTTTCATTTCAGACGCCTTAAAAGACAGTTTCATGTGTTTTAGTGTATAATACACAGAAATGTTATGTGCGCTGTTTTGCTAACAAAATCAAACGTATGCATTCGGAAGGGATTTAGTTTAATGGAATGCAGTACAGTATAAAGAAAAACTTCCTTTCTACTACCGAATAACGTGTGAAGAAAATTCTTATAATTTCTTACCTGTTGTTCCTCATACAGCTTGAAATGTCTTCATTAGTGATTCTGTTCACATGGTTACATCACAAGACATTATGGGATTAGATGTGTTTGTCGGAAGATCTCACATGTCTGCGCGTAGGTTTCATTTTACTTCTTTAACTTAATGTTAGGCTAGGCTAAAGGAAATGCAAGATGATAATGAAACATTGTCGTATTATTAAGCATGAATGATTAGCCCCGATTATGATATAAATATTTTACATTCACTTGGGAATATGATAACTATGCACTAATTGTTTCTTTACAATTATACAGTTTACAATACGTAATTTAAAAAATTGTATGATTCTGGTACCTTTTAAAACCGTTAAAAATCCTTTTATTTTTATTTTAAGTTTATAAATATTTAAAATCCCAAGAACATTTTTAAAGAAACATTTAAAAATTCTTAATACAAAGGAAGATCTGTATGTCAAACTATCATCCATTCATTATGTTCAAATATTGCTTTAATTTTACTTTGCTGCGTTGTGTTATGCAAGGATGAAACTGTTTATGATATAAAGGATACATTCTGTAGTTAGATACGAAGATTGATAATAAATATATCAAATTTAAAATGAAATTAAAATTAAATAACATTTTATAATTAGTTTAAATTTCAGCTTTCACACTTCCAACATTTCTTTATATAAAGTGTAATGATGCCTGTGTAAGCCTATATTAAGAAAAATACTTAGTAAAATCGTTTATATTATAAAATAATTTTTCATTTCAGACCCCTTAATTAATAAATTCATGTGTTTACACAGAAACGTTACGAGCGTAGAAGATACTTTTCATTTTGCACCTGCTGTTTGCCAATCAATTTCAAATACCTTCACAATCGAAGATGTTCATATGGTTACGTCTCAAGCTATTATGTGATTAGTGTGTGTGTGTTTGTCGGAAAAATAATCGTTGTCATATCATTTTCATTTCACTGCCCTAACTTAATGTTAGGCGTGGCTAATAGAACTCAAGGTGACAATGGAACATTTATGTATTATTAACCCCTTCCTTGTTTTGCCTGTATGCCGTACAGGTACAGCTTTCGGGCCTATATTGATTTGTCCCTACGGTGTACGGGCAATCTGATTTCTATTTTGCTTGCACTGTTTCGGCCGTATTTTTCCAATTTTAGTAACAAATTATTCGTATAGATGTCCAGTAAATGATAGTTTGCAGTTTATTGTATTTTCTTCTCTGATTGGTTCAAAAGCGAGGGTTTTTTCGCATGTTTTGTATCAGAAGACGAATTGTTATCTTTCAGTGCATAGCTTTCTGGTTATATTTTACTAACCGCCTGATAATTTTATTGATGTAATAGTTGAATAATATATTTTTACTTTTAAATAATGGGTAATTCAGAGCGTATGGAGCTTATTTCTTGTGATTCGAACTCTGACTCGGAATCAGAAACGGAATTACCTGTAAATGATAGTAGCGAAAGTTTATTAGATGACGTGGATAGTAGTGACTGTTAGTAGTACAGATGGTATCAGTCAAGCAAGACAATTTTTTAAAATTAATTGTGATAATCCTTGGGATCCGCTTCCTAGATTAGCTTTCAATGGAATTCCAAAAATTAACTTGGATATCGATGAGACTAAAGGTAAACTTCAGTTCTATGATGCTTACATAGAAAGAAAAAAAGTTGTAATAATTGATTAAAAATGTTAGAAATGTAAATTTTAATAACATATCTTTACTTAAAAATGTAAAATGAACAAAAATATGAAATAAAAAAATGTGACACTTTTTTGACCGAATTCTGGAAAAAATGAAATTGTCAAAGGGTTAAACATGAATGATTAGGCACGTTTTATGTATAACTGCTTTCCATAGCACTCAATTGTGAATACCGTTTGAAGTTATGAATTAATGATTTGTTACTTTACAACTTTAAAGTTTTCAACATGGAATTTAAAAATTATCATCTCAGTCTGATAGCATTTAAAATTTTTGAAAAAACAATTTTTCATTTATAATTTATAAAAATTATAAATCTCAAGAACATTTTTCAAACCAAAATAGATCGGATGTTTAAATTATAAAATAATATTTCACTTCAGACCCATAAAATAATAAATTTATCTGTTTAGTACATAATACACAGAAACGTTATGAACACTATTTAGTTAACAAACCAAATGTAATCATTCAAATGTTATTTAGTTTACTTTAATACAATACGAGATGAAAAAACCCATCTTATCTTTTCTTCACAGAATATAAATTCTTATCACTTCCCACCTGCTGTTTACCTGTGAACTTGAAATGCCTTCATTGGCGAATATGTTCACAGGGTTACGTCACAAGCCATTAAGGAATTAGATGTGTTTTCAGAAGATGTATCATGTATGGACGTCGGTTTAGTTCCACTACTCTAATTTATTGTTAGATGAAGCTATAAGAACTACAAGTAGATAATGGAGCACTGTCGTATTATTAAACATGAATAATTAGGCAAGCGGTTTACATAGCTATTTTCTCTATTAATTACTTGTGAATATAGTTTTTAGTATGAATCAATTGTTTCTTTCTTTACAATTTTGAAATTTTAAACATGGAATTGAAGGGCATCTGTATTCTAAATCTATAAAAAAAAATTTTCAACTTTTAAATTATAATAAATTGTTTCTCAGGATCGTTTTTTCGATAACATTAAAAAAGTTCTAATAGAAGGACTATGTTTTTAGAATGATCTAATATGCTCAAGTATTGCTTCAATTTCACATTTCTATGTTTGTGCTAGGAAAGGATGATGATGCTCATGTATGAACGATACACTCTGTTAATACTGAACATTGTTAATTAATATATTAGAACTAAATTAAGGGGTTGTTCGACTGCTAAAGTGAATATAGATTTTTCAGAAAAAAATATGTAAAAAGCAATTCAGTTCTGAATATTTTAAAACAATCCGCTTAAACAATTTCAGTTTAGAGAGACGTTGTAAATAAAAACATGCCAGATGTTTACTATAAACAAATTTGAACTTATGAAAATTTAAATGGATTTTTCTCAAATTGCGTTTATTTTTTCAGATAACGCGCCCATCTAAAAAAATTATTATTGTTTTTTTATTAAATTTTTACTCATTGTATACAGTATAGTTTTCATCCGATTGAACGCAAATTATCTTGAGTACTTCTCAAAATATGTTTCTTTGAATGCTACATTTTTAATTTAAAAAAAATCACTTTTAAAAATATTTTTTTATGAAAAAAAATATGTATCATGAATATATACAAATTAGGTTTTAAACTTATTTTGAGATATTTTAGTATGATTCAAAACAATGAATTTCTCTTAAACGTAATTATATTTTTAGAAATCATGTGCATTAGCCTTGAAATCATTTTTGTTAACAACAATGTGTCTCCTATTTAAAACTTTCTAACAAAAATATTTTTTTTTTCAAAAATGAATGCAATAAATTTTCAAAGATATTGATGTGCCTCTATTTAAAAAAGATATGTTTGTAATTCTGGTAGTTTTCAAGTTATTAGAAGTTGAAAATGATAATTATTCTACATTTTTTCAATTTTTAAGAGTCGTAAGAACCCTTAAAATTAAATTTTATAATCATTTTAATTTTAAATTTTATCATACTTTGAACAGTTGTTTCTATATATAGTAATGCTCGTATAAGAATACATTTGAGAAAAACAATGTTCATTGCAAACTGATTATATTAGAAAATAATATTTTCCTTTGTTAATGTGAAATTTACGATATTTAGTGTAGAATGTACAAAGATGTTACACACAATTACAAAAATAATAATAATAATAACATGGTATACTCGTATAACTTAGTTTACTGTCGTGATTAACAGACACAAAAAATTATTTTTTCCTTCTTTTCACAGAATATAGAGAGGGGAAATTCTTTTCATTTCGCACCTGCTGTTTGAGCTTCAATTTCGAATGCTTTCATAATATGTTCACATGGTTACGTCCCAAGCTATTACGCGATTAGAGTGTTGGTTTGTAGGAAAAGACATTATGGCATATCATTTTCATTTCATTTCTATAACATAATGTTAGGCTAGGCTAAAAAAAACTCAAGGTGATAATGTAATATTTATTTTTTATTAACATGAACGGTTAGGCCAGTTTTAAACATAACTACTTTCCATAGGACTTAATTTTGAATACCGTTTGTAGTTATGAATTGATGGTTTGTTACTTTACAGCTTTAAAGTTTTCAACATGGAATTTAAAAATTATCATTTCTGCCTGATAGCATTTAAAATCTTAATTTTTTTTCATTTATAATTTATAAATATTACAAATCTCAATAACCTTTTTCAAACAAAAATAGATCGGTTATTTTGTTTATCAAATGACCATTTATGTCGTATACGTCTAAAATTGTCAATAAAATGCTTTATTTTTTACACTTTTCAATTATAGTAAATTGAAATCTGAAGAATGTTTTTGAAAAATGTCTTATAATTCCAAATAGAAAACATGTTATATTTATCAAAAAATCTATCATGTTTCCGAGTGGCTTTGATTTTATATTTTTGAGTACATATTTAGATTAAGGTCTAAAACGGTGAGATCATGAACGATACATTATATTGATACTAAACATTAATAACTAAGCACGCTGTTGAGATAAGTTGGTATCATAACACTCCCTTGCACTTTGGCGATTTTTATGGATCACAGAATAAAAAAGTAACTGCAATCGGTAGTTTCTCCTAAACTCAAATTTATGATATGTAACAGTTTATACAAATTTTTTGCAGGTAAAAACGTAAAGAAATGTCACAATCGAAGTTATTTAAAACGCACACAGAAAACACTATTTTTAACAAAATTTGAAGAAAAGATATGAAGAAATATAAAACTTTTTGAACAAATTTATATTCAAAGAAATATTTTTTTTATTATTATATG
>CM063508.1:2637021-2644521 GCA_032207245.1 Pardosa pseudoannulata | reverse complement strand
AAGGAAGCCAAAATAATAAAATATTTTATAATTGTATCTTTAATAATTTCTTTGGTTTCAATGTTATTAAAAATTCATTGTCACAATAAAAGTCATCATTCATCTTAAACAGGGCACACTAAAAAAAATTGTGGAATATGAAATGCAACTGAATAAGTTATCAAGTTTTTTTATATGAAATAATTGCAAAATCTAAAACATTGTTATTTATAATATTTTAAATTCAAACATTATGTTGACTGGGAGGTAATTCAAAACATTGATAGACATTTTACACATAATCACACAAAAACATACAATCTTCAAAAAAATTTTAAAAAATTAAAGCTATTAAAAACAAGAAAGCCAAAATAATAAAATATTTTATATTTAATAACTTTAATACAGCAAAAATATTCAAACTCATGAATTCAGAAATATAAATCATCGTTTGCCTTGTGAGATTGATTAATCTAAAAAAAATGTAATACACCTCCCGTTAAGCTGCTGAATTATAAGAAATAAATTTACCCTAATAAATATTTAGTTAATACAGTTTTTGCATGTAATTTTATAAATATTAAGCAGTGCATCATTACCATTTTTAGCGGATATATTAAATTTCATTCAATTGGTACGCTAACGTCGTGTGGGATAATTACTCTTAATAAATCATTTACGCTTGGCTAAATGGATAAATCTTTCCATTTTTCACCAGCTGTAATAAAAAAATGTAACGTAAAATTGTATGTAAATATAGACAGCAAATTTTGTGAAGAAACTTTCAGCTATTTGCTTAAGAAAATAAAGATACGTTTTTTATAATAGCAAAGAATGCAATTGAAATGTTATCGACGAAATATTATACGGATTATTTAATTACTGTAAACAAATTATCTTTTCATTATGTTGGAAGTATCTCTAGAGGCATTAGTTGTTGTAAAACCTTTTTAAGATAAGACGAATTAAAACATTTTTTAGTGTATCTACCATTAAAGTGAAAGGTATGGATTATTTTCTATTTATTATATAAATATACATAAGTAATGCATGCAGATTTTCCAGTTGAACGGTTTAATGGAATATAAGACATTTCATCTCATAGTTGACAGTTTGAGATATACGAATATAATTTTAACCTTTATGTAATCATAATCTGAAATATCCAATCTCCAATTATATAAGTTGATGGATTGGTTGTATGGCCTTTTTTGGCAGAATCTTCTTGGAACTTATAGTTGAAACTTGGGGTAGAAGAAGGAGGAAAAGAACGCTTGGGTACCTGGGGATTGGGACACCTATGTTTACTTAAAGAAGGTAAACTCGCTGAGGGACTAATTATACAGGATTCTACCTAATTATAGTAGTAATTTTTCTACTTAAAAATTAATTAAGAAGCTTGAATACCAATAATAAATGAGAATTCCATGGTAAATTATGATATTAAAGTTTAGAAGAAATGGGTATATTTTTTATTATTATTTTACCGGTATTGGGATAATGTTAGAGAGAAATAACATTTTAATCTTATTTGTAATAGTGTAATAATACTACTGCAGCTTGTTAATGTATGCTTTTTATTATAAAATATAGATCGAGTGTTTCATAGAAAATATAATTCTATAGTGCATTTTTAAATGAGAAATATTGAAATGAGAAATATTGAAATATGATAGTTCAATCATATAAAATGGGAAATTATTTTAAGAATAAAAATGAAAAGTTTTCACAACAGCTATTGTTTTATGTCTAATGTCCCCTTCTTGGTATGTTCCCTTCTTGGTACGCCGCTATTATTATTATTTATTTATTTATTTATTTTTGGCACAAGAGTCTATTACGTTGAGAAAAATGTATAGATAAAAAGTTAAAATTTAAAAAATTAAAAAAAATAGTGAAAATGGTAAAAATTTAAATTTTAAGCACTTTTTGATAAATTGAAATATTTATTTTTGAGCCCTGATTAAAAGAAGTGTAAAAAAATTTGAAGAATAGTATAAGTTTAGAAAAAAAAATAGTTTATTGATTAAAAGAAACTAAGTTATGTCTAAATTGCCGATAAGAATAAAAAACAAATTAAAGCAATCGTCTCATCGAACTGAGTCGGTTGAGAATCGACATGTTGCCCTATTCTTAAAAGAAAACACTTTGGTTATGTCTCCTGTAAGAAAAGACGTCCCCCCAAACAGAAAACTAATCTGAAACAAATGATAAAGAAAATAAGATTAATCTTTAGAAGTATACTTAAATAGGAAGAAAGTTTTATAATTTCAATAGAAATATTGCTCATTACATACTAAATATTTAAGCAAATTTATAAAAAATACGAATTAAAATAATTTTAAATTGCCACAGTTCTCATACAGCTTTAATGAAAATTAAATTATTTTTTGTCAATGACAGAATATTTTAAATAGAATTAAAGTCAAGATTTTAATATAATAAGAGATAAAAATAAGCCTTACATATGTAGGTTGCTTATATATACTTGATACCTAGTAATGCCCTTTATTCGTTGGGGAACGAATGCCTAAGCAAACTAATAATTTCATATGTCACTCTAGATAATCAGCTGAGATGAAAGATTATTTATGCCATTTCCTATGATAGAATCTGAGAAACTAACTATTATATGTGACGTAGGATCATAGTTGGGAATAATTTTCCATTTCTAGAGAATATTGAGTCTAATATAATAATAGAGGATTTTATATCCTTATTTTCTAACACAGTTTGTCATAATTATTAACTAATTAAATTAGTCAGCTATAAATTGTGGTTACTTAACAACCAATAAAATATAAATTAAACTTACATAGAAAATCTTCCACAATTTTATGCTTATATTTTCCCATTGATTTTCATAAATATGAAAAATAATTTGATAGGCTTTTAAAATGTTTAAAGATAAAATGAATTGTTGTTTATTGTCAAAAATTTGCCGTGACTCTTGTGATATAAAAAAATGTAAAACCGTCACAATTTAAACTTTTTTTACAGTTGTTTTGACTAATTTTAACTTGATTAATTCGAAGTTTGTTGTAGTTCGAATAGTATATATTCCTTGTGAAATCTTGTGTAGTGTAATGTTCAAATTACGTCGTTAATTAAAAAATATTGAAGATAGTTAGTTTATTTCAAATTAGAGGAATCAGAAATTTAAAAAAAAATTCTTTCATTTTTAAGATTTTTGAAATTTTAGTAGAATTACAGATTAATGTTTCCTAATATGTTTGCAATTAATGCTGTTAAATTATAAAGAGAAAAGTTTGGTTTTTTTTGGAAGCGCTACGGTCTACTTTTTGCAACACGGGGCTAATGAGACCGGGACCTACTGCTTAAAGCCGATTCCGAACGGCTACGAACATCCATGCCATAGTGGGATTCGAACCCACGAACTCCGGTTCCGAAGGCCAGCACCCTAACCGTTCGGCCATCGTAAAGAGAAAAGAGAAACAAGGAACAAGTGAAAAAAGACATGATTGCAATAATTTTTTATTTTGTTTTCTGTTCTTCGATGCTTATATTATGCAAAGCAAATGAAAAATAATGGAAATGCAAATAATTATTTTAAATAACGCAATTTCTAATATTAGGTATTATTTTTTCCTTTCTTCTTCTTGGACATTGATCTAACAAATAAAGCAAGTAGACTGTTATATATTTTGAGCAGAAATTTTGGATAATTTTATATGTTTGATATTTCTCTTAAAATTTTCCATAACCGAATTAGACTGTATATAAATATTATTAAATATTAAATTCCTCATATCACAGTATGAGATAATTCCATACTTATTTTTCTTTTACAGTAGTTTTAAACATTGCATGTAATAAAATATTCTTATGACAGAGAAAATAATTTCATAAGAAAAGTCTCTTTTCCTCGAAAATGCCTTACGGAGAAATCTCAAAATAACGTAGAATGTTATACGTTCTTTTTCAATATTCATATATTACCTCATGTTAAAGAACCGTTATTATTTTATAAGTCCTAAAATTGGATATTTACACGAAATTTCTCCTTTTGTTCCAACTTTCTAGAATGTTTTTTCGAAAAAAATCTTAAAAAAACGAATATGTTCCAAAATATTATATACTTTCAGCGGTATTCAATTTTACTTCTTTGCTCTCTCAGTCAGTATTAAGGCAAGAGCATATAAACGAAATATTACAAAACTTTTTTTTTTCTTTCTAGTTGAGCACGTTTTCAATAACTGTCCGGTGGGTCGTTATGAGTTTCACTAGAAAACCATACAAGACTTCATATCTATGTTCTTCTTTTATGACCCAATACGGAATGCGTTTTACTGCGTAAATATATCTCATTCACTTTCAGGAATATTTTTACGCACAGGTAACTCGTTTTTACCCACTTAATTCTAGATAAGAAAGACATAAAATGGTTAATGCTAGGCAGATAAAAAAAAATATTTCTGCTTCCTTTGACATATTATGCAATAAATGATTTGTTGTAAAATTTAAATCAGTTGAAATTCCAAATTTTGCTATATATCTGTAATTTTTGCTGTCTTTTCTCATAAAGAAATGCTGAAATTGAGTCTTCAAAGTTTGAAGTAAACTACTGAAAGCAATATTTTAGTGTTTTATTTTTATGGGGAGCTATTTTTTTAATATCATTTTCCTATTCAGGTATTATCTGGATTTGTGAGGCAGTGAGTATTCAGTATTTCAGCTGTAATAAAAAAAGAAAATTACTTTCTTTTAAAATATGATAGCTCACTCGGAATGTAAAAATTTTGATTTATATATCGTGGTTATTGCTTAAGAATGTTTTTATTCTTACATATATCTGCTATACGTATAAGAAGGCTTATTAGAACTAGATTTACGGATGTTAATCATATACCTATTTCTACTGAAGTGAGCCAATTTGACCCATACAAGAAAATTGAAGTTTTTTGCAAAGAAAATAGTTCCAAATTAACTTAAATGAAATGTTTATTATCAAAAAATTCATGGAAAACCAAATATTTTTATTACATTTAGCACAATGGTTTCTCCATCTTTTTTTTTTTTTTTTTTTTTTTTTTCATGATTGTTAAACTTGACAATTTTTCCGTACTTCAGTAACATGAGTTTCTGTCATTGCAATGAAATTGTTCTCAACTCCTCTATATTTACTTCTTAGCTCCTCAGCCAAATGGGAAATAAAATCTTGACTGCTTCCCAGGCCTGATAGGACCAATAAATTTCATGTTATGCGATTAACTGTTAAACCATTCTATGGCTCAAATTGGCTCGCAACCGTGAAAATAGGTATACCACATTAATAATACGAAATTAATGTGTCTGCCGGGAAGAAGAATGAGAGTTTACGTATATTTTAATACTTAACTAAAAACCAACGTATGCTTTTGAAAAGTGATATTAAAGTGTTATATATATATATATGTGTGTGTGTGTATATATATATATGTGTATATATGTGTATATATATGTATATATATGTGTATATATATGTATATATATATATATATGTATATATATATATATATGTGTGTGTATATATATATATATATATATATATATATATATATATATATATATATATATATATATATATATACATATATATATATATATATATATAAATATATATATATATATATATATATATATATACATATATATATATATATAATATATATATATATATATATATATATATATATATATATATATATATGTATATATATATATATATATATATATATATATATATATATATATATATATATATATATATATATATATATATATATATATATATATATATATATATATATATATATATATATATATATATATATATATATATATATATATATATATATATATATATATATATATATATATATATATATATATATATATATATATATATATATATATATATATATATATATATATATATATATATATATATATATATATATATATATATATATATATATATATATATATATATATATATATATATATATATATATATATATATATATATATATATATATATATATATATATATATATATATATATATATATACATATATATATATATATATATATATATATATATATATATATATATATATATATATATATATATATATATATATATATATATATATATATATATATATATATATATATATATATATATATATATATATATGTATATATATATATATAGTGATCAAATTTTTAATGAGTCAAATTGGTCCATAAATCTAGTGTTAATGATGATTCATTTTATTAGAAGTTATTTTTCTAACTATCCTTTTTTTATTCAGATGTTATCCCAATTATAATATGTTAAAAATTATGGATATCCTCTCTCACGAAAAATACTTTCTGCTAAAATATAATAGTTCATTTAAAATGTAAGAATTATTGTTAACATATTGTTCTCATTCATTAATATTTTTTTAATGCTTACATATACGTACTATATATCTTGGAAACAAAATTCACCAATTTATGATTGGATGCAGTTAAGTTATTAAGTAATTTAATCCTAGATTTATCATCGTAAACTTTTGATATAGTAAAGCTCGATAATTAGAGATTTTTATTACAATTTCATATAGCTTCCAATAAATTAGTTTATTTCTTAAAATCTGGTATGAATTATGAACATATATCTTTCTCAACAGTTTTATTTAAAAATCTAATTTTTTTCTCTTAAATTTTGCACAAATTTTAAAAACAAATAGTATGTGTTACACTAAACAGTGTTAACATATATATTTTTTTAATTGAATCTATAATTTAATTTATTCTATAAACCGCACCATTTAAAATCAGAGAAATAGATTTTTAATTATCTTTAGCTTAACAGTAAAAGTTAGATATTTATATAAATCAATAAAGAAAACTATATGCTCATAATTTATATCAATATTTTACAAAATGATATACTTTATTGAAAGTTATATTAAATTATCACACAATATTTTCTTTATTAAGCTTTATGGCAAAAGTTTACTGACAATTTGAAGTTTATATGTTAATAAGAAATCAAGTTAACTTTCCAAATTACAACTCCAAATTAAAGTTTCGTAAATAGTTTTACATTTTTGGATGAAGTAACTTAACTAGTTGCATAAAATTTATTCTGCATATTAAGGACTTCTTATGTACATAATGATGCAGTTATTCTTATTAGTATTATTATATAGGCATAGAGTTACAGTTACTAATGTTAATTTTTTGGGTTTCAGTAAATCGTAGATTTAAATAAAGGTATGGAGAATATATAGACTCCCAAACAATGACGGTCCATGAAAGTTAAAAAAAAGGATCTCGATTATGATCAAACTGACAGGTTTTAAGAATAACTAAAAAAATATATTTTTAATTTTCTTATAATATAGCAAAATATAATGTTTATAATGTGGATTGTTCGTATAAAATTATGTTAATGAAAATGGAAGTCCATACATTTCCTGCATTTTTAAATTTTATCTTATACATTTAATTGTTTTTATTTCTAT
>CM063508.1:2629521-2632021 GCA_032207245.1 Pardosa pseudoannulata | reverse complement strand
CCTTTTAAACAGAGAATAATTGTTGTTTGGCGTTACACGACTTTGGCGAGACCAGCCCTAAAACCCAACTATCATAATTAGTCGCAAAAAGCTATTTGTAAGGATAACATTCGTTTTTATGCACATATAACTCAATATACATTTAAAATTCTGTTTTTATTTTCCATTCTTTTTTTATATTCTATCTGGTAAAAATTAATAAATATAAAAATAATTTTAAACTTAGGAATATGCAAAGGCTTTATTTAAAAAAAATTAACTTAAAAATTTGTAAAGCTGTTATTAGAAATAATTCCGTTTAGAGATTAACTTATATTTATACCTGGGTGAAAAACACGTCCATGCAAATTTATAGGTTTGTCAGCCAGCAAATCAGGCTTAATGACGTGGGAGGAAGTGAAGCTAATTGTGTACAGCATTATATAAGAACTGCTGATTGAAGCAGGAATTAATTTTGGTGTTTCCAGGCTTGTCAAATTGGTAGAAAGTACAAAAGATAGTCGCCCAATTTTGCCAGAAAAATATAGAATTACCCAAAAGGTGTTTTAGGATAGACATAATTACATTTGTTAATTTTAAGGTAATAAGAGAAAAATATACATATGTACTATACTATACTACACTATGCTATTCTATACTATACCTTACTATACTATACTATACTATTCTCTATCATGCTATGCTATACTATACTATACTAGAGTAGTCTAAACTATGCTATACTATATTATACTATATTATACTGTATTATACTATACTCTATCATGCTATACTGTACTGTACTATACTAGAGTAGTCTAAACTATACTATACTATATTATACTATACTATAGTATACTATTCTATACTATGTTAGAGTAGTCTAAACTATGCTATACTATATTATACTATACTACACTATACTTTACTATACTATACTATATTATACTATACTATACTATGCTATACTATATTGTAATATATAATACTTTACTAAACTATTCTATAGTATGCTATAATATTCTATACTGTGCTATACTATACTGAACTATACTATATTATACTATACTATACTATATTATGCTATACTGTACTATGCTAAACTATTCTATAGTATGCTATATCATTCTATATTATACTATACTATAATATAACATGTAACATGTATATATATATATATCAAATTATCTCTCTCTCTCTCTCTCTATATATATATATATATATATATATATATATATATATATATATATATATATATATATATATATATATATATATATATATATATATATATATATATATATATATATATATATATATATATCATTTATTATATCTCCTTTTTAAATATATTTAATAATAATTCAAAAGGAGAGAAATATCCATTATTTACATTATTATATTAAATTTAAACAAATGATTTTTACTGTTTTTTTTATAACAAGCTTTAATGTCTAATACTAATAAGTAAACCTGCAAATTTAATCTTTATGGAAACTCTATGTCATAAACTTTCTTCAATATTTTATTAAGAAAGTAGCATCCTCTATTATACCAGACTACCGAAATGTATTTCGTAAGAGATTAATTTCTTTTAGAAAGTTTTATTTATTATCTAGCCATATCTATAATCGTTATCAGGGACGGTCACCATCAAATTTACAGCCACAAATGATCCTATCACATAAATAATGCGCAGGAAATTATTTTTTCTTCCTATTTTTGTAGGCGGAGCAGATATGCGGCGTAACCACGAAATCCTCCTATTTCAATATGAGGTGGGGAAACATAAAATTCGTGAATGGGTCAACTATGATTGAAAGTCTGATGTAAACTCGGGTGCAGGAGTTGATCTTCACGCCTGAAAAAACTCCACCCTCTGCGAAACGCACCCAGTAGTTAGTTGCCTTTCTAGATTTAATCTAGAGGTTAATTAAGAAAGACTAAGGCACATCTTAATCTTACGCTCCCGGAGGCGTAATACAAAGTCATTATATAAAAATGTTACTCCTTTAAAAGAAAGCGGATTTTGATGTTTGAAAACTTGTCTATTAAATGATAAAAATTGACAACAGTTGACTATTTTCATTGCAATCTCTCCATATTTTTATAGCTTTGTATGAAGAAGTTCCATATTTGAAACAAACAGAAAATTTTATGCCAATTTCTTAGTGCAGATAAAAATACTGTTATTTTGAATTGTCTCTAATCTTAAGTCCTAAAATTAGCACAAATGACTGAAACAATCTATTAATTTGATTGGAAATAACTGTGAGAAATAGTGTTTTATTTTTAAGGATTTTTTTTTATATCTGATTAACAGGTTTTTGTTCAAAATATGTGTTTAAGAGGGTACAATTTTTTGTAAGACCATTCTTGAAATTTATAAAATTTAAAACTTTTACATCATACTTCAATTATGATTAAAATCTTTAAACTTTATATGCATTTTAAATTTTTATAACTGTAAAACGAATACCACTATAAAGTAATTTTTATAAATTTCTGCAGAAAAATAATG
>CM063508.1:2622021-2624521 GCA_032207245.1 Pardosa pseudoannulata | reverse complement strand
AAACAACGTTTTTTTCTTTACCTCTAGAAATTTCTCAGCTAATTGAACCTCGATCAGGATCGGCCCCCGGTATTTATATCCTCGGGAGAAACTGCAACATTCTAGAAAGTACTAGGTAGAAACGGTCGCCAATAAAGTCACCAAGTCGCCAAATTACGCGATAAATCGCCAAACTTGGCGCTAAAAATTAGTCGCCAAAAACATCGCATACTAGCCAATATCTCGCCAAATACATGATTTACCCATTTTAATACACAGTATACGGCAAAAATACATGCCAACTTGCGAAATTCGTAACAATACTTTTATTTGAATTTAGAGGATTTTGAAACTCTGATAAAATTTTTAGCATTACTGATTATTTTGTTGTAGGTAAAAAGTCCTAAAACATATTCATCATTAAAAAAAAGAAATTCAATTATTTCTTTAATTATTTTATATCAATTAAAATAAAAATATTCTATAGTATAACGTATTAATTTTAGAAAAACTAAGGAGCACATGTAAGCAAAAGGACGAGATAAATAGTTATAAATTGTAATAAATTAAAATGTAATCCAGTGATTATATCACTAAAGGGATTATATTGTACTAAATTTTATAATATCATCCTCAGGTGATATTAAACATCAAACTTACTTCAAATGATCAGTTCTAAGGAAAAATTTCAAAGAATTGTCAATGCAGGAAAATAAAGAATACTATATTTCCATTAAAACATGGGGTTTTTTTAACACTTCATGAGTTTAGGTGTTTTTATATTAATATTTTACACTGATTTCTTTATACCGCTTTATCTTAAATTGATCAGGTGCAGTTTAGAAAACTCTTTGAATTCAAATCAATAAAGAATTCTTAAAACAAATTAAAATATATCTTTATGAAAATATAGAAACTATATAGATTGTTTTATTTTCCAATAATTAAACAGAAAATTTATAATTAATAACTCAAAGGTTTAATCTTACGAAGGACTAATATAAATGGTATCAGACTGAGTTAAAATATATATATATATATATATATATATATATATATATATATATATATATATATATATATATATATATATATATATATATATATATATATATATATATATATATATATATATATATATATATATATATATATATATATATATATATATATATATATATATATATATATATATATATATATATATATATATATATATATATATATATATATATATATATATACATATATATATATATATATATATATATATATATACATATATATATATATATATATATATATATATATATATATATATATATATATATATATATATATATATATATAATATATATATATATATATATATATATATATATATATATATATATATATATATATATATATATATATATATATATATATATATATATATAGTTCCGGTACATCCGGAACAAAACAACTAAACTTTTCTGTGACTCGTTTTCGGATGCTATTCAGAACTTCCTAGCAGTCGCACTTCACATGGAGTACTCATCCGCATGGCAGCTGGAATGCTGTTCGTTTTTCAATGTGTTTCGTACCTGCAAATTTGAATGTCATACTTGTTTTTGTGTTGCATAAAAAAAGTTTTTTTTGTGTTTGCAAAGAAGTGTTTTCATTCGTTTAATTCACTACATCGCAACATAATTAATAATTTAAAGATTTCACCTTAAGACGGACTAATGTAAATGGTATCAAACTGCATTCATATATATATATATACACTCATGTCCATAAATTAAGGATAATTCAGAATCACACAGAAATTGAGCTCTAAAATAAAAATTTCATCTGTAGAATTATCACACACATCTTGAAGAAGAATATGCAAAATGCAGGAAACCACCAGATGGCACAAGCGCTTTAAAAGACTTTCAGTGCAATAACCACATAGTTATGGTACAAAGGAAGCATTTGGATGATTTTTTACGTGGTAGAATTATCGGACGACTGGAATGTGGACGTACCCAGCTGGAATAATCCGAGGAACTTGGAATCGCCCAGAGTGTCATTTCCAGGCTTTGGCAACGATTCAAACATGATGGTAATGTGAGTAGATGTTACAGCACAGGTCGCCCTCGAGTTACTACGCCAAATGATGACCGGTATTTGGCAGTTACTTCCAAAAGAAACAGAAGGAGCACAGCATCAGACCTGTCTCGTCAGCTCTCTTCAGCTACCGGTACGAAAGTTTCAAGGCAGACCGTGTACAGACGCTTAGGAAATATTGGTCTATATACTCGTAGGCCTGTCAGATGTGTTCCCCTTACCGCAACTCACTGTTACCTGCGATTATGCTGGGCTAGAGAGCATGCATTGTGGACACCGCAACAGTAGTCTTGTGTGATGTTTTCCGACTAGTCCAGGTTCAGTTTACATTCTGATTCTCGCCGGACTTTCATATGGAGAGCGCCAGGTACCCTTTCCATCAAGAGAACACCATTGAACGACACCATTACGGTGGTGCAGGATGGCT
>CM063508.1:2539521-2614521 GCA_032207245.1 Pardosa pseudoannulata | reverse complement strand
CTACAGTTTGTTTTTAAAAATATACAGACCTTACAGGTATGTAGGATCAATTAAACGATTTACCAAGTTCTCTCCTAAGCTTTGATCACTTGGTCTCATTTCATCTTTTGTTAAATATGAAAATCCGTTTAATAAGTATTTTGTCCTAACATCAATTTTTAGCCAAAATTTTATTCCGAATTTATCGAGCTTGTTAGGCATATACTGCAAAAAACGGCATCTTGTTTTTGTAGGGAATAACTGTTCATCAAACGTAATATTTTCATTTGGTTTGTAGCAAAGCTTACAGTTTTCTATAAAATTATTCCATATCTCGGATATTAATGTAAATTTATCACACTGCAAACGTGAAGATCTTGTTAGTTTATTTTCAAAACGAAGAAATTTCTTAATTTCCGGAAACCTATCTCTACTCATAGTTTCATGAAATACTTTGGTCCCCAAGTCTTGGATCACAAACTAAGAATTGGTAAGCCCTTGGAGGCTAATGCCCCCTTACGTACAACAACGCTATGAATACTTCCAGTTCTGCTAATAAAATAGTGAAAGAGTCATTATGAAGTTTACATTTGTCTTCAACATCAGTATATAGCCTGCCGTATTTTTAGGTATAATCATTTGTTAGGGCTAAAATAAAAATACGATTTTCTTGAAATCTTTACTATTTTGTAAATCACAATGATTTAGGAAAAGTCAAGAAAGTATTAAGATATTTGCTAAAAAAAAAAAAAAAATAGAAGAGCTGTCAGAGATAAAGTTCGCTAGGTGTCAAAATCACCCCTTCCGTAATTCTAGTGTTAATATTTAAAAAAATTTTAAAGTATAAAATTTATTTTTGGTATATTAAAATATATAAATAAATTAGTTTTGTTAAATTCTAATCTTATTAAGAAATTTATAAAAAGTTTTGTTCTTAAAGACAAAGTGCAATTATAATTTTCAGTGAAGCAGTAAAAGACAGTTATAATCATAATTTTTTCTTCAAATAAATAAAAATGTTACTGAATTTCAGTAAAGTTCAGTTAAATTTAAATAGAAATAATCACTCATAATTACATACTTGCGATCATTTGAATTTCTTTTTAAACTAATAGCTCATTAGTAGGTAAGTAACAGAGTAATTACATTCCTCATTACGAATGTCGAATACGTGCAAAGTATGCTACATTCGAATCTCTTCTTCCAGGATTGTACAACGATTTGTATCATTGTTAGTGTACATGTAGGTTAATATTTATTTGAAATCCAGCGAGGAGAAATCTATCTGTTATCTCTCCTGGCTGAGCTCCAACAATGACTTTTTAAAACAAAAATCTGAAATTTTTCAGACTAATGTCATAATCGGGAATGTTACGAGATCGAAATGGATAATATCTCGGTGAAAATGGTTCACAGCAGATGTTGATTTTTTCCTCGCTTACAGATTTTTCAACATCTCTTCCATAAGAATTTTTTTAATAAAACTTTTTCATATTGGTTTGTTAAAACATTTACAGTTTCTCTTTTCATGAGAAAATCTTTTTAAATTTGACTTACAATTCCCAGGTTTTCTTAGCATATCGGGCAAATTGATATGGCTTACTAAAAATATTTTTTTTTTTCATTTGGAACAAAATCAGAAAAAAAAGAATTTTTTATAAATGAGGACTATTTATTATGCGACCTATGGAGCAAACTTTAGATATTACAGGACATAACTAAATAATAAATTATTATTTCAAAATATATTATGTATTATTACTATTATATCATTTTGTAACATATTGTTATAATTTGTAATATATTATTGTGCAGAATTATATATATATATATCACATTATTTTAACCGCTTAAGGTGCAGGCACTAGTTAAATCTAGTGGGCTAAACTGACCAAACTTTGTACACTCGAGATAATTCTAGCAGCTTTGTGCTTTCTGTTGCTATAAATTGTCACACTCGAATGCAATCGAGAATTGAAAATAAAAATGTGATATCAAAAAAAGGACAATGGTTACATGTGTAATAGTCGCAATGTTGGGTTATGTGCTGCACATTGTTTCAAAATATATCACACAAAAGAAAATTTGGATTAATTTTATAAACACAAGTATTGTTATTATTTATACTTTAAAAATATAAATAAGTATTTTTACTAATAATGATGTTTATTCTGTAATGGGAATTCAAAAAGAATGATAAAAAAAAGTCGATGCGCGCGTAATAATACAATATTCGACTATTTTCTGCAATGCTATCAAAATCCAAAAATTGCAACAAAATGTTTGATCATTTTTCTATTTTTGTAATTGTTTTTTGGCAAGACAACCTCCTAAATTGTGTAACTTAAGTGATATAAAATTAAATAATAATACAGACCTGTAGCATAAAATTATAAAAACTCTCTCCTATGTTTTTTTAAATATAGGGATATGGTTTTTTTCTATTTGTGAGAGTGCAGCTATGTTTGACATAATGTTTGTTTGACAGAAGGTAAATTTTCGATAATAAATACCTTTTAATGAGATTTTGTTGAGGTAAAATCTAGGTAGGAAATCGTTTTATAGTTACAATAAATTTCCAGAATATCTCTGAATGTGTGGACAAATGAGTATTGGCAAATACATTCATTTTAATTAAAATGAAACTTAAATATTAAGTTGCCATCAATGTTATATGTTTATTATAGAGTAAATAATAAAATACTGTGATAAAGTAATACGTTATAGATTCAATTTTGTTAGAGTAACTGATTTCGTAAGAAAATCGTAGAGTTTACATTGAACTTCTACCATTCATCAGCATTTGGGATAAATAAATATGGGTAAGAAAAACATATTTATATAAATAAAATTTAAAACCTAACGTTATTTATAAAGAAGATTTTTATTATGAGATTAGTGAAGTAAAGATTAGAAAACGGGGAAAATATTTAATCCGAACTTTCAGTTTTGTTTGAGCTTTAGCTTTGTAAAGAAACTGTAGTAGATTTTGCTTTGAATTCCTAAATTTCCTACACATTTCTGATGTATGTTAAAGTGTTACTTTAAACAGAAATTTGAATAAAAAAGTTAAACGAAGTTCTATCATAAACATTATTCGTAAACTAGACTATTATTATGGGATTTATACGGACATAAAAAATTACTTAATTAATTTTTCAGTTTTGTTTTTAATTTTAATTCTTGTAAGAAAATCGTTACAGAGTTTGCAATTATTTCTCAGCTTCCTTCCACATATAGAATAAATGAGTATTACTAACAAGATTTTATTTAAAAAATAAAACAAAACTTACATCTTTATAAGGAACTTATATTTGGCGGACCTATAAAAAATTAGAAGATACAAATAAACAGTGAATTCATAACTTCATTTGTGTTTGAGCTTTTGTTTAAAGTTATACTGGCTGTATATTTATGAAATGCATGAGTGTTTATTTCCTCTGACGTATGTTCTCATTAGTTTAATATTTAAAACTACATGATACATTATAACATAAATTAATACATGTAATATAAAGACAAAGAAAAAGAATGGGTATTTTTAACATTCTGCCTTAATGTGGTTTAAGCCATAGATAATATATTTTACGCAAAATGGTTGGAACTTTAAGCCTAAATATTAGCTTTTAAAAAGTAAGTAAATCTGCTATATATATATATATATATATATATATATATATATATATATATATATATATATATATATATATATATATATATATATATATATATATATATATATATATATATATATATATATATATAATATATATATATATAACTTTTTTTGTGTGTGTAGTACGTATTGAATTTCTTATTTACCTATAACAAATCCCCATAAAAAATTAATATCAAAAATAATATTCTTAAAGATGCTCATTTAGTCATTACAAAATCTTTAAATTTTTTAGCGTATCAAAACTATTCATTTTCAATATATCATATTTCATATACTGTTAATTAAATAGTATATAATTTGAAAGTGATTAGACAGTAAGAAAGGTGCACATATTGTTTTCCATAATTATAAAAACATAGTAAAAATTAAATACTTATCATAAGCTTTGGCAAAAATTATTTTACTTCTATAAAATAAATATAAAAACTATTTTTGCCTTTAATTCTAAGATGCAATATTTCGTTAAAATAGAGAAATAGTTTCAGCTAAATCTTTTCTAGTGGAAAGATTGCAGAGACTCTCATATAATTCACAAGTAATATCTTATGTGCATTAAATATAACATTGTTGAACTTATGAAATATATAAACTATAATTAGTCAATATTAATTCGAATTTAACATGAAAACTATGATGTCGTAAGATGGTTTCCCTTTCTGACATACCATAGAATTATATTATTATAATATTTTCTTTATTATCATGCTTTATCTTGTTTTATTGACATTCTGTTAGAGCATGATGTAACTTCAACCGCACTTATGAAACTCTGGACACTTGGTTTTCCCACATTCTTTGCATGTTTCCTGTAACCCCAGACCTGAGGTTTGTGGTTACAGGAAACACTTACGATTTCGTCTTATTTTATCCTTTTATGTAGAAACAGTTTCAATACTGAAAATATTAATTTTAACAGCCTTATGTGTCGCAAAACAAAACTTTACTCATTATTCTTTTTATAAAATTTATTATAATGGTCTAGTTTTTCAAAATGTATGCTGCTTTGTCATCTCAGGAAGTATATTTTGAAATTACGTAAAATATGTACTCCTAATGAAAATTTTTTTAATATAAACATAAAACTATAAACGTATTTGTCATTTTAAAGTTAAAATTAAAACCTATAATCTGCTCAAAATCCAAATTTTTTCGAAGTGGTATTTATATGATTATGGAATAAAATATATGGTATTGTTCCGAGTCCACTTTGATAAGTCAAGCACTAGGGCAGATGACACATTATTGTAAAGGTGCACCCCCTTTCGAATGATGAACATCGCTAAAATGAAAGTCTTAGCTGGAGTAAGTCCTCGTAAATTAGAACCAGATGCCTGCCAGGTTCGACCTGCTAATAATCGAGGATAGTGAACGCAAACATATTTTAAGTTCTCCAGTCAAGATTAACGAAGAGTCAAAATTTACGATCTAAGGGCGTCTAGAGCCTTGAACCCGCACCACCTCACTTACGAGATCACTGACTTCACCAACTGAGCTGCCACTACTCTAAAATTGATTGTTCATATTACTATAAATATAGTTAAGAGAAAAAAGTTAATTATTATGTAATCAATATAAAAAGTTAGTTCATAATTTGAAACTTTCAAAAGTTGTTTGCGGAAGTATATTTCTACTTATATTTCTAATTATATTTTAAGTATATTCTTAATTGTGGAACATATTTCAAAATTTTTTAACTGTAGAATATTTTGATTATACATCATCGGCATCTATACATCATGTATGTATGAGATTGGAGCCGCCGTAAATACTTACAAAAAAATAAAATAATAACAAACTTCATTAAAGCTACAATAAGAAACAAGAACATTACCACACAAACAGTATTGAAAAACATTAAAATCAATCTCTGGGTGTCGACTACATATCTTTTGCCCCCCAATATCGATTGTAGAGGGTTTTACTGTTTCAAAGATGGACACTTTGCAAGGTAGTCTTTTTGTTTGCGCAGAGTGTACAAGGGGTTATTATAGATGTTTATACAGTTAAGCTGTTTTGTGAGGCAAGTATTACCGGTCTCCAGATGAAAGCCGCTTCTGCGATGGATCTAGAAAATATTCTCCGGTTCGATCTACTTTGACAGTGACATCCCTCCAGCATTCCAGTGCAAAACATATAAAGCTTCCAAGGCTGTATACGTTGCTCGAAAATTTTTAATGTACTGATTAATACAAGATTATAGTTTTTATAATTAAATCCTCTTAACATGAACTAAAAACTTTGTAAATTTAAAACGAAACAGAACATATTATTTTATATCGAATTAAATACAGGTTGTATATATATATATATATTTCAGAATATATATATATATATATATATATATTTATATACAACTTTGTGATATAAGCTTATATTGTATATATATATATATATATATATATATATATATTCAAATTATATATAAAAAAATATTTATATATATATATATATATATATATATATATATATATATATATATAGATAGATAGATAGATAGATAGATAGATAGATAGATAGATAGATAGATAGATAGATAGATAGATAGATAGATAGATAGATATTAATACTCAGATGAAAAATTTAATGCCAAAAATAAAAGAGTTCAATGTATACATCTATACCTTTCTGTAGTAAAGAACTCAAAGCAAGAATAACAATGTGTTTATAAGTAATTGTTACCCGTTAACATCGGGGTATGTATTAGCAATCAAGCATTCTCTACGTACAGAATGTATGTTTAATGTACTGTAAAGATTTTAGTTAATTCCTTTTCAGTGGACTGCCTTTCAGCATCATAGTACTTTATTTTGTCACGTAGTCATTTTCTCGAATAATGCAAGAAATAATCTATCTATGGAATATTTCCATATGTATTACGTACTTAACTTTGCTTACGTCTATGCGATTCATCATCTGTGACGGTCATATCGAATGCTCTTCTGGCTTAGTACGTTCATCGGAAGAATTGGAAAGAGAATTGGTTATCAGTTTTAGATCCTGTTACATAAAAATTTGTTTTCTTTTCATGCTGTTATATTTTATTATTTCATTTCAATTTGTAATTGTTCTTGCAATATTGGTATTCAAATTCAGAATTTATAATAAAGGGTTACGTAACCTTTAATAATAAAAATTTGCTGAGAATGGGGAATATATATGAATATAAGTGTGCATGAATATATGCACATAGATACACATACATATATATATAATATATATGTATGTATATATATATATATATATATGTACATATATATGTATATATATATATATGTACATATATATGTATCTATATATATATATGTATATATATATGTATATATATATATGTGTGTGTATATATATATATATATATATGTATATATATATATATATATGTATATATATATATATATATATGTGTGTGTGTATATATATATATATGTATATGTATATATATATATGTATATATATATATATATATATATATATATATATGTATATGTATATATATATGTATCTATATATATATATATATGTATGTATATATATATGTATATGTATATATATATATATATATATATATATATATATATATATATATATATATATATATATATATATATATATATATATATATATATATATATATATGTATATATATATGTATATGTATATATATATGTATCTGTATATATATATATATATATATATATATATATATATATATATATATATATATATATTTAAAGAGAGAGAGAGAGAGATGGATGGAGAACAGCAGATAGTTAGATTATTAAGAAATATACATATATTACTGTATTTTATAAAAAAATAAAAAAAAGGGATTAGAATCCAAATAATTACAATGTGCGTTGTAGTGCGTAATGTTCGAATAATTATTTTATTTTCAAAATTTCAAGTTATCACCTCAAAACCTTTTTTTAAAATGATTTTATCTGTGAAAATAGATCAGGAGAAAATGTAAAAATTAAATTGATACGTCGATGAGAATCAAATTTATAATTTAAAAAGTAAAGCAGGTTCATAAAATAGAAACTAATTTTTAACTTTTGCTGCTCTTCTTCATAACTATTGTTTGCAACCTTGAACGCAGCATTGCTTGAAATTTAGAATATTTGCTATATTCTCGCTTGATTTTATTATATTCTGACCAGTCTAAATTTTATTTACAAAAAATAATTTTATTTAAGTACATTAAGAAAAGTGCAAGACAGAGTTTATTTCTGCAAATTGCGTAATTTTTGTGTGTGTGTGTGTGTGTGTCTGTGAGCTTCGAATTGTACTTTTCTAAACGCATTAGTATTTACAGTAATTTTCTTTTTGTTTAAAGTGGTTAATACCTAGTAAATACTATAAACAAAAGAAAAACGCATTTTCTTATAAATTGTGTTTTAAAAGTTTTTTACAGTTCTTGGGTTATTAGGTTAAGGAAAGAATTAGAAAACTAATTAAAGTAAAAAGTGTCTTTAGGCATACAGAGAAAGAGCTCCAGGGAGTATATAATTTTTTATAAAGTATATAAGGACATTTTGTTTTAATTAAACTTTTTAAGCGATATATTTTAACAAGAAGACGATTACTTTTATATAAAAAACTATTTGCTCAATGGAGAGGATGAAAAAATGTATTATGCAAGCAATTATTTTTAGATTAGCTGACAAATGTTTCCTTTTGTATAAAAATTAACACTATTAATAATTATCAGTGTCTAGAAATTAAATATTTACACAATATATCTTACGGGTTTTTTCTTTGTACTACACAGTAAACAATTGTTTCTTTAGTATATGATTATTTCAGTTTAAATTCTGATTTAATACGATCATTGAATTCTTTATTTACAAAATGTATTTCAGTTACTAAATTTTAAATATTTTTTTAATGTTTTAACAAAGAAATTGAGTGTATGATTTCGAGTTTTATGAAATTTCGATACATTTATGATTTAACCTTATCTATATTTTGTATGATTTGTACTTTAACATGTCATTAAAATTACATAATGACAACAACAGATTGTTAAAGCATAAAATATTTTAGTAATTAACTTTAGTAATTAATATAATGAATATATATTGTGCTAGAGTTTTGCAAGTAACATTTTTAGAAATCTATATCTCAAAAGTGAACATATTTTTAAACAAAACATGCTTAATCAAAAATATATACATGAAATCAGGCTAAAAGTAATCCGACTGTCTCATCGAATTAAAACTTTATTGCATTTACTTGCCCGGGAATGCTGGGCAAGGAAAAGCCCAGACAGCTAGACTATTAAAGATGGCAGGCTGCAGTCGTGCCATTCCACAAAAAGAACACTCAATTCAAAGTAGAACTTAAATTTTATTCGAGAGCTGCTAAAATAACATGTTTTTTGACCGATAAAACATCATTTTAGTAGCTCAATAAAATAAGTTCTACTTTGAATTGACTGTTCTTAACCACAGGGAACGACGGATGGAATTTTCCCAAGGGACATGTAACTTAGTCAGCGTATTTAACAATAAAATATAACTAATTTCGGATGGGAAAAGCTGAGCAACAAAATGAGATCGGATGGGAAAAGCTGAGATGAAAAAGGTGATAAGTGGACAGCAAATTTCCATCAATTGCAGAGAAAGCTTTGGAAATTAAAAAAAATTAAGTAATTTTAATTCGAAGTGCTAATATATTTCAAGTATAATAACAAGGAAGAATAATAACAGAAAGAAAAATTTTAAGAGATATTTAGTGTCTGCTAATAAACGTCTGTAATTTATATGATATATATGAAAATGTGTGCATGTTGAATAAAAAGAAGATTAATTTTAAATGAAACTGAGTGTTTTGATATTTGAAGTACGATTTCATATTTATATGTCTATTCTTTAAGAGTATTTATTAATAAACGAAATTAAACTACTATAGAACTAGCAATGATCGCAGTAAATATTTACAGAAAATAGTTTGATAAATTAATTTGACATAATGCACTATGTATAAAATTTTGGTTAAAATATACACATGTTTAAAAAATATTGGGAAATTTTAATTAAAAAGATTTTGAGAAATCTTTTTTATAATAAAATAAGGAAAAGAACGCTTTAATTTATGATATGTAAAAAAATATATGATTGCAAACATAAGTTTGAATTACATAAATTAATATAAGAACATTGAAATGATGTTGTTTGTAAGAATATTAATAAAATTATTATCATGAAGACTCTGTTAAAATTACACACATATAACATACATTTTATATTTTGAAATATGTTTTCTTTAAAAAAAGTATTTAACACAAACGAAATATTTAATATAATTTGCATAAAAAATTTTTCAGCTATATTATTATTATTTACAGAATCTGTTGTGTTTTGAAAAATATTTAAAAGCATTAAAATCATCTACTTAAAAATACATAGATACTATGCTACATAAAACAAATATCTAAATTTTTTAATTTAAAATATTTAGTTTAGAAAATTTTAAAAAAATTCCAAAAGTTTTGAGAAAAATATTTAAAGTAAAAATTTTTCATTTGCTTATATTTGCTATATTTTTATCCATAAGTTCTGTTAACCAATAAAAAAATAATAAACAATCATTTTTTTGAGATAAAAAAATTGACTTTAAAAATAATGGTCTATGCTATTTAATAATTTTAACATATCTAAAATTTTTAATTTAAATATCTAGTTTAATGCTGATTTATATTTGGGAAAACATTAAATAAATAGCTTTAACAAATTAGTAAAAATTTTCATTCTATGTATTTGTACACGTTTTTTATTTCATTGTTGCACTGTATAACTAAACACATATTTATATATTTATCCTAATGTCTACGAAGTCTTGAGATTATCAATAAAAAAATAAAGGATTTTATTTTGTTATTTGTAATTTTCACACTGATTTCATATCGAATTTTACCATTAATTTAAATTAGCTGTTTTCCTATGTAAAACATTTATAATTATCTTCTAGTAAAATATTTTTTTACTTTGGTATTTATATTTTTTTAAAAATTAAATATGGTTGGAAATTTACTATGTGATTAGCAATACGTTTCTTAAAGTCAAAATAAAAAATATAAAGGATTAGTATAAGAAGAGTGGTATTTCCGTTATATTTTGATTTTCATTATCTCAAAATACAATAGTCTTTGTGCAGATACATGCAAATATAAAAAATATTTTCTATAATACTAGTTTATATTGTATATTTAGTTCTGTAATATTAAAATAAACATTTAAAATTTATCTATTTTTTCTCTAATCGAATAAAATTGTATAATAAAAAAAATATTAAAATGCTTATGAATATATGTTATAATATTTCATGATTTTTTGTATACTGTGTATTATAATAAATCATGTATAAATATTTGTACAGACATGAAATTTACTTTTAAATACTATTTCTCGATAAGTAATTTCTAATTTCAGTTCTGTATAAATACCTTAACATTCAGTTCTGTGAAAATTTAAACTACGTTGTTTCTAATTTTTTCTTTAATCTTTTCTGCTGTATTTTTTCAATAACAATAGTAACTGTTTTTTTATATTTAAGAAAAAATGTTGGACTTTTATGCAGGTTTTTTTTATGATACATTAAAACCATTCATAGTTAGTGATAAACTGATTGTTTATTTAAAAATGAATGGTTAAAAAAAACATAATAAAATTTTTTTTTTCTTTAAGTAGCTGAAATTTTCCTAAATGATATGTAGTTTTACAACCACTCACACACATTCTTATCTCGGAAAGTTTAATGGATATTTGTAAAATTTATAAGAATTTAAAAATATTTAAAATGAATAAAACAAAAGTAGATTTTATTTAATTATTCAGACAGACTTTACTGTTCTGAATAAGCTGGAAATTCAGTTATAAATGAAAATATTTACAGTGTTTCTTCTAATGTTTAAAATTATTTAAAAGTCCACCACATTGAATTTCTTTTTACTGAAACTTTATTTTTCACATATAACGTAATTTCTCTTATTGAATTTTCTTTTACATATCTTATTATATTTGACTTATTTTATTATAAGTGGGAGTTGTCTTAAAACTGGTTTATTTAATTCATTTCCAATTTTTCGATTCAAATTTACTTTTAGATTGTAGCATTTGGAAAATATTCTTTATAAATATAATGAAGTGCATCATAAAAAGAAATCAGAATCATAAAATATTCTATTTTTTTAATTTTATAATAGCATAATTTTAATTACATTTAAAGCTTTAAATTTTTAATGAAACCTCACAAAAGCATATCTGAATATAAAATGAATAAATGTTAAGCTAAGTCAATCTAATTATAAGGATTTGAATTATTAGTTGTTATTATTATTATTATCATATAGTCCATCATATGACGGGATCAGTAAAATTTTCAATTTTCCAGAATTGTAAAGTACCTTATAATGCAGATAAAAAAGTGGTTTGTTTTTTGGATGAGAATTATCTGGTACACACTCAATGATTTGTTTATCTTCATAAGACTCTGAAGTCTCCCGATACTGTGAATGCAGTTTAGAATCACCTTGAGTTTTATAAAGATAATTCAAAGTTTTCTTAGCTACATCGAAATTATCATTAAGTTGTTCTTAATATTTTTTCCACAGTAATTAATGATAGTAAATGAATGAAACTATCATTTCCACTGCACCCTGGAGGTAGATAGAATTTGTTGTTAATGCCGGAGATAAAATTTTCCTTGCAAAAAAATATAATCGATGATTAAATTTAAAATTATCACATATGTACCTAATTTATTATATAAGACAAATATAATTATTTACGTGATATCTAAGTTTAGTTACAAAACGTATGAAAGTAATATAGACAATATTTAAATAATTTAAAATAGAAAATGATCAAATGAGATGGTTAAAGGAATGACGTCATAATGCGAGAAAAAAATGTTTTTTTAACCACTTATTATGTGATAAATTGATAATTTAATCGTCTGCTCTTAACCGGAGAAAATAGGGCTTGAAATAATGACATTATATTCTAGAAAAGGGGGAAGTGGGTGGATTTCGAACGTTGCTAACTGTAACTTATCAAGAATCCAAAATAGATGTCTCTATGCATTCCAGGTACAACAGGTTCATAAATTCGAAGACAGACGAACCGATAACTTTGGCTATTATTACATAGGGGAATAACTAGTACACAGTTATATATTATTATATATTTATTGTTGTATAAGCATTATGTGTTTATATTATGAATGTAAGTTTTAAATTTTTCATTATATACAGATACATATGCTGTACATTGTTAAGTGTGATAAAATTTCATAGAATATCACTAATAAATAAAACACTCTTACTAAATATCAGTATTGAATAATGTTGATGTATTATTTAATAATTAAATTACTTAAAAGGCAAACCATATTTAACAGACGGACATATAACTTAGGCATTATTATATATGAGATGTAGTGCAGCATTGAATGAAATTCAGTCGCCTAAATTAACCTTATTTTTAAAATTTACTACCATACTTTTAATTTCCTTTAAATCTTTAATTTATATACTTAAAACTTGTAATCGTATGCAATGCATATCTCAACATAAAAGAAATTAAAATTAAGTTAATTCAATAAATAAATTTATTTTATAATTCAATTTCAATTTAAAAATTATAATAATATTCCAATTAGAAAAAAAGTTCTATAAAGTTCTAAAAGATTCACATTTTACTACAAAAAAAACTTAATGCGAGATAGAATTTATAGTAATACCTATAAATTTATATTCTAATATTAGAATTCAGCTAAGTATGAGGATAGTGAGTGATAATTGTATTTCTATTACAGCAGCGTACTGTCTGAAAATTTCCTATCTTTTGCTCTTCTCACATAAATATATCCCTGCCTGAAATTTATGTAAGGTCGTTACGCTGTCTATGTATACAAGAGTATGTCTAGACAAACTATTGGAAAGAACTAAAATAAAAGGCGTAAAATGTCAGATAGTACATGAAATTAAGCTTATTTGTGCTTTCAGGGCAATGTATCACGAGAAATTTGGCCGCTGCATTCATGACATGCATATGAATTACTAGAAGTTTCGCATGCGTTGTGAATTCTTTGGACACGTAGCCAGTCTAACGCAACAAAGTGATGAAATGATCCGATTTCTTTTTACGATTATCGGATAATTAGTAGGTGCACCACACACTTGCACTGAACTTCCGTTCGAAAGCGGTTGCGTGATATGCTTAATGGCCAAAGATTCGGCGTTCCTTTTTTTTTCTCCCTTCACCGAATTTTTCAAAGTTAGTTTCGGTTATTTTATGGCGTGTATCGACGTAATTATTACTTTCAAAGTTTTTTCCGGTCATGTAAATTATTTAACTAAGTAAATCACACAGGAAATCATCTTTTAAGGTTGAGTTGAGTTGTTAGAATTCTTCCCCCTTTTTTTTCAGCCTTCTGTTTTTGGAAGACGGAGATTATATCTGTCCTGTTCTTTGTTTTTTTAATGCGTGTGTTTAAAGCATCTAATAACAAATCGAGTTTGTTTAACGGACTGTGCAACTTTATAAAAAATGTTAATGGAAGTTAGAAAATGATTACGGAGAAAGAAATGGCGCAGGTCAAACATGAAAAAGTAATGGAATGGAGATATACATTTCACCTGCATTTCTTTTTACTAATTTTTACTTTCATTATTATAAATGATCATAAAAATGACTGTCATTTAATCATTTTAAATGACATATGTAAAATATCTTCACTGAAAACGAATCATTTAAACACGATAGCCATATAATTTGAAACCTCAACATCACTCGCTAATAAAATAGAGCGGAAATTGCAGACATTTAAATATTCAGAGAAAAATGTTTCTGTGAAAGCAGTTACGAAAAGCTAATTTCACAAACATCATCATTTTATAAGTACTATTATTACATCAGATGCAATTCCTGATAACAGAATTTAAGTCGTATTAAATCTAAATGTATATCCTCGGAAATCTAATTTCTGAATTGCATTTAGCACTCTGTCTATTAAAACTTGGTTCATAAATTAATTTTGCATTGAGAAATAAATTGCGAAAAGTTAAGCAGTGTTTTATTTTACATAATTTAATTATAAATATGTCTCATTTTAAGCAAATATTTCTGCTATTTGAACAACAGGAAATCAGATTAAATGTTATTAATAAGATTTAATAACTAGTATTACATACATTTAAAAATGAATTATTTATATAATTAGACTGACTACTGAATGTAATTCGAATCAAATTTCAATAAATTGCCGATTTATAAGTAATTACCAACTTTAGTCAAATTTCATGAAATTTAATCTACTCCTTTAAAACAGTTAGATTGTCATATTTAAAGCATGTAATTAAAATATTTTTGTAATACATAACTGTAAGAAGCTTATTTATATCGCAAATTTATTTCTAGTGTTCATGTAATCTTTTCAATTACTAGAGATAATACTGTCAAAAACTTGCAACGTTCACGCAGTCTTTAATACTGTCTCGATTTATTACATCTTATGTATCTCTATCTATTTCAAAATATATACTATGTTTGGTCTTGAAGACATAAAATGTACTTCTGAGATTTTAAATGAATAGTCTATAGATTTACCTCAAGAAGTATTTCTAAAATATACTTTTAAACATTATGGTAAAAACAAAAAACTCATTTCAAATTTTTTTCGTTTTCAAATTCTGCATATTTACAGGCACACAAGTCGTAATTACCAGTCATCTATAAAAAAAAAAATTAAATGAAATAATTATTAGTGCACCGTAGTAGCTCAGACGGCAAAGTGCATAGAGCTCATACAGGAAGGTTGTGGGTTCGGGACTGGAACCGACCAAAGTACAGCGTGTTAGTTAATGGTGTCTGAGGAACATAAAATAGGTTCGTTTTTGGAATATCCTCCGATTTCTAGTCATACATCAAATGATGCTACACCAAGTTTTTTTTTTTTGGGGGGGGGTAGGGTTTTTTGCTTGATCATAATATTTCAATCTATTAGGGCTCATATGAAGTAAAAATTCTCTTCAAAAATAAAGACGCCTTATACCGACTAGTCTCTGGCTCGTGAGTTTTGTTCCTACATATGATATTAGGAACCACGGAAAAAAAAAACTATTTTGCAGTAGTTGATAAGAAATCAATAAACTAGTTGTTTTACTAATTTTAAGAACTTGATAAACTCTTCTCTCAGCCAATAATTTTTGTTTAAATTTACTGTAGTGAATAGTTAGTTAACTGCTGTGGGAATCATTGGGGAGCAGCAATTGACACTGATTGTTCAACGCTGCCGGTTACAGTGTCTAAGTATTTCACTGTATAATAGGATTTCGATGGTAATCTTTTGTACTACAGTAAACTAAATTCCTCGGCTCAACCGATCTAGGGGGCTAGAGCCCACGGTGTCAATCTCCGTTTACGAGACAAAGGGTCCAGGGGTCCAAAGCATATGTTCTGGTTAGGTCGTTAATCTGACCTGTGTCGTGGTTTCAAAAAGCGCTACTCCAACGCCACTGGGTTAGGTGGTCAATCTTACGAGGAATCCCTAGTGTTTAGTTACCAAGCATTCTTATTCCTCAGTTCATCTACCCAATGAAGGGATAAAAGGCTGAGTCGGGAATTGAATCTGGGACCTGTGTCGTGGTTTCAAGAAGCACTACTCCAACGCCACTGGGCTTCAACCTTTTGTACACTAATGTGTTATTTCCTGCGAACATTACTTGAAAGAAACGTAACATAGGCCAATATAATTTTTTATGTGATGGTTTAATTTAGAGAGCTACTCTAAACAACCATGCTATCTGTGGGATACCCATGAAGCCATAAACTACCTACTTCACTCAAACGATGAATGATTGGTTAGGACGTTACTCTTTGATTCCAGAGTTTGCGGGTTTGAGACCCACTGATGGATCGTCGCCATTCGGAATTGGCTTTAAGCAGAAGATCCTGGTATCATTAGCCCTCATGTAGCTAAACATGCCAAGACTTTCATAATCACTCTACATATTTGTCCATCGTTTCCATTCTTTTGAAACAATCCAGTTGTATGTAAACAATGTTAGTGACACTGGTGTTGTGACTGAGTTAAATGTTCCTAAACATTAGTATGTTAAATTTAAAATCAATTTATATACCCTCATTTAAGTACATTTATATACTCTCATATATGTACATTTATATACTCTCATTAAAAGTGCATTTTATAAGTTGGTCACTGTTAAAAAAACAAATTACGTTGAGAACACATTTTATTTCAATAAATTTCAATAGTTTTGTGAACAGTAATAATGATGTTATACAAAATACAATATACTATAATGTAAAACTTAAAAATTTGATATAAAAATACATTTTTTCATAAATATGGAAAACAATTACGAAAAATTATAACAATTTCATAAGGTTGAATTAATACAAGAATTCAATTATGTCTCCAAATAATATTCCTAAAAGATTATATTAAAATATTTGAAAAACAATTAAATGTAATTATATATTGCTGTTTATTTAGTATTTATGTTAGAAAATATTCCATATATTGAAATTTGCTTACTTTAATTGCATATTATGTAAAAAAAATTAATTTTTCAAATTTGTACAATATTCTGAATTTTTTTATTGTTCCATGGACATAAAGACAACGCAATATTATAAAATACTTTTATGAAATTTATGGCAAACATCTAACTGGAAAATGTTGAAAATACCAGAAAAAATGTTGAACCTGAAAATTTTGAAATTTTAATTTTACTATAAAATTGGGTAAAAAAGAGTTAAAAAATCTCAAATTAGACAAGAATATTTTCAATCGAGGATTTTTTAAAATAGCTATTTTAATGCAATTGTCAATACAGACAGATATATTTATTGCACCCCAATCGGAAGTACGTGTATGTTATGCTACGGAAGTAGAATTGACCCTGCTAGTTCTTTATAATTTTGAAGCAGGGACGGAGATAAATTCTTTCAGACTTTGAAGAACTTATTACGTGATCCATTTGTTATTAGCGAACACAACGATCTTTGGACTACTCACAACCTTTCGGTTATAAAATAGACATCTTACTTGACTGAGCTACAGCGGCTCTTAAAAAAGCATCACGTAAAAATGAAGGCCAGGTTTTTATTTACTTGCCCGGCCATGGTGGGCAAGGAAAAACCTAGATAGCTAGATTATTAAAGTTGGCAGGTTGCAGTCGTTTCACAAAATAAACACTTAATTCAAAGTATAACTTAAGTATAACTTTTATTCTAGAACTGCTAAAATGACATGTTTAACAGTCAAAGGCAAACGAGGGAGGGATTAAGAAAACACGCGTGGATTATATATTTTGATCCCACAGCTTGTGACGGACAGAATTTTCTTAAGAGACATGCAACTTAGTCAGCGAATTTAACAATAAAATGTAATTTAAATCGGACAGAAAAGCTAAGATAGTTGCCAACGACAGCTGAAAAAGGATGAACGGACATATAATTTACATCAATAACAGAGAAAGCTTTGGGAAAGGGTTTGAAAGAATTTTAAGTCTAGGGCACTCTTTTAATTAAGATATTTTGTGGCTGGGAAATAGATATAGTGATTATAAGTGATAAGAATAGGAAAGAGAACTTTTAAGAGATATTTCAGTGTAAATTAATGACATTTCTAAAAACATGATATTATTATAAAATGTATGTCTAGCTTGATTGTAAAAATAACAACAAAAAGTTTCGTTACAATCAATAATTTTTTTTTCGATTAATCAAAAAACACATTGTGGTTTTGAAGAAATAAAATCTCATTAAAATTCCTTCGGCTCCTAAAATCATTTCAGTAAGCATATTTCTGTATTGTTTTATTCTTTGTAAGTTGCTTTGAAGCAGAGAATTAAGCTATGAAAATATATAACTGACTATTGATTTAAATAAATTTATAATAAGTGCCATTTTGGAATAAAAGCAATTACCTAAATATACTTACACTCCTATATATATATATATATATATATATATATATATATATATATATATATATATATATTATCTAAAATAAAATAATTCATTGCTTAGCAAACACAAAGCATTATTAGTTCTCCTCGCTGAGAACAGCACAATTTTAAGTTTGTTCCTTATTAAAAAAGTCCTAAATATCTGTAACACTGCACTTCTTTATTTCTTTTCCTGGAGTTAAGTATAAAATTTATGATGCGAATATTCAATTTACCTTTCAATTAAGATATTTATTTTTAAAATAACTGAGGAGAAACTCAATAAAACAATACTTCTATTTCTTTTTTAACGTTGTAACAACGCTATAATATGTCCTAGACATTTTCCTTTATTAAAGAAGTCCCTTAGGCTAAGAAGCATTTTTTGTTTCCGATTTTTAAAATTACTCAAGTCCCGAAAATTACAGGCAAGCGAAAATAAAAAAAAAATACACCCTAAACCTTTACATTTTTTCCCGTAAGCCTCAAGGCCAATATGAACTTTTAGAAGTAAATTAGAACTTTCTTAATTTCCTTCGACGCATAATTGGATAATGTTTTCGTTAATATTTATAATGGAAACTGCAAGAGCCATTTTAGCTTTAATTATCTATTACGTGATATATGAAAATAATTGCTCCAGTGGTTTCTTCCCTGGTGTTAAAGTACAAAGTAAAGGCATATTTGTAAATGATACCATGCAATATCATAAAACTAAATTACTTTATAAAACTCCAGGGTGCATAGTAATTGATATTCATTCAAATAGCAGATGAATTTAACGATATGTTAATACTTTATAAGATACTTCATTTTCATGTGTTCTATATGCTTACAAATAAAATATATTGAAGCTAATTTTATAAAATAAAATTTATGCGTTCTTGTTTAAATGAAAAATGGTAATGAAATAGTTGTGTTGTATTTACTTGTACCGCTTTTAAAAACGACTGAACTTGAAAATGTTTATAAATATGTAAAAATAAAACGTTAATAAAAGACTACTTCATTTCTAATTAAAACAGAGTGTTTGTGTTCCATATGCATGTATGATTTTTTCGCTATAGTTCCTATACATCTCACGGTTAAACAAAGCCATAAAAATGTACAAAAAAATGAGAGAAACTGAAATATATATATATATATATATATATATATATATATAGGTTCGCACTTTCCCTAAATAGATCCGAGGTTCGATCTTCTACCTGCTCGAGGTGTACTCAGCCTTTCATCCTTTCAAAGGTTAGAGAAACTAAGGACTAAGAAAGCTTGGGAACTAAAGAACTAAACACTGGGGATTTCGTGTAAAGCTAACCATCTAACTGGAAGATATGCTTCGAACCTCAGGGCCTTTGGTCTCGGAAATTGGACTGATACAGCAGTGCTAGCCCCTAGGTGATGTTGGACCCAGGAGAGTATATATACATGTAATATTAAAATCCCTTATTTAAATATTTTAATATTAATTTAATAACTTCTGTTCATAAATTACCTTATTGGGGTTTGCGCGGTAGTTCCCGCCAGACACGCTATAGACTTAATACAGCCTCTGTCTGTAATTGTTTGGCCAATAGTAAGCCCGTTCTCTTTAGGGGGTATGTTTTTCACAAGATGGAAATGTCTTAAGGATTATTCGTAGTAATTTTACCTGAGAAATCCCTACTTAAAATGTGTGTGTGTGAACCATGTTCTAGAAGTTCTTGCCAGTTGTATTGATTTGATGTATCGTCACCAGAAATAAAATGTGTTGTTCTTTATGATGAATCTCGATCATATTTCATATATATATATATATATATATATATATATATATATATATATATATATCTATATATATATATATATATATATATATATATATATATATGTGTGTGTGTGTGTGTGTGTGTGTGTGTATAATGTGTGTGCCTATGTATAACAGACATTTTTTCTTTGCGGTCGAAAAATAAGAAATTCTTCAATTACACAAACCTTGAAATTACATATTCAACAGAAAATTGGTACACTACTTTTTCACATACATTCCAGTTTAATTGTAAATTTACTTTACAATAAGCACTACATTAAAATTCAAAATGAAATCATTTATCTTAATGAAAACTTATTCTAAAAATCTTATGGCAAATTCTGATAAATAAAGAAATAAAATTCCCTACTAAGGCTTTTGCAAAAATTGATATTTAAAAGCAAACTTGCCTGGGACAAACATTTAGGCTTATGAAAGAATTGTATTAGGTTCCACCATAAAATCATTGCATTTTATAAATGAATATTTAATATCACAGCATTTACACTAAATTTATAATCAAGTTCTCTTACTTCTACTGAATCCAATAACTGACTACCACTCTTTAAAATTAATATTTTATTACACTACTAAAGCCCAAAGTGCATTATACATAATTATAATCACAATCTTTTCTCACTCATTGAGTTTAAATGTTTCAGAAGATATTTCACACTTGAGACGTGTCTTCGTGCTGTGGACTTTTATTTCCTCTCTCAATTTGTTTTTAGCAGCCTACAGTTAAGGAGAACTGCATATTTGTTCAGGAATATATCAAAAATAATTGACATTTACCCAAGGAGTTTTATGTGCGGAGAAGAAAAGGAGTGAAATGAACCTGAAAATACGATGATTGTAATGGCACATAATTTTCTCGGCTTATTTGATTTCACCCGGAGGAAGATGTCATTTTACGTGTGCTTCACAACGAGTTACTTATTTATTACATCCCGGATATCGAAAAAATTGGCTGCTTGTCTTACGATTTCGTTATTTATTAAAATTAATTTTCCTTTTTATCTTTCGATCTACTCAAACATATTTAAATAACTTTGAAACGGATTTCTTTATAAATATATTGATTATTTAAACACCGTTTTCATGGTTTTAAATTATATTTTGCAATGTGACATTACTATATATAGAGCTTACTAGCTTACACAATATATCCATACATTGAGTGTCTTTACCCACTATAATCTTATAATAGTAGTCATGCTTGATATAGATGAGTCGTTAGCCCATTAAAGACAACACAAAAATTTCCGATATGAAAAAATTCGATTTTATTCTGGGCGCTTATCTTTGGCATTCTCTCCCATAATCCTTTTACATTCTTTTATATAGTTTTCTGGGGTCGCAATGGAGCCATCTAATCAGGCATAAGTTTAATTATACGGGGGACGTTAGTAAAACTAAGTAGCATAAAGGCATTATGTAAATCTAGCGGAGATAAGAAATAATTCATTTCTGCTTCTCGATGCCGACAAAGGAAACAAGAATTAAAGTGGAAATAAGCACATTTCGTAAAAAGGGGTTATCTTATTATGTATATATATATATATATATATATATATATATATATATATATATATAGAGAGAGAGAGAGAGAGAGAGAGAGAGGGGGGGGGGAAGAGAGAGGGAGGGAGAGAGAAGAAGCTTCGACCCCCTTGGAGGAACCTTGGAGGGATGAGCACCGTTGAGGAACGACTTTGCTCAATTGGGTCCTTGTAATTTTGAAGCAGGGTCCAAACAGAAGACTCTTAGACTTGACCTGTCAACCCCCGAGGTATTGATTGAGATCTCGAAAGCATTGTGTCCAATAATATAGTTTACGTGTCCCAGTCATCTTTAAAGAACTTGGAGGATCTTAGGCTCCAGTTCGAACCCACAGCTTGTCAGTTTCGAGATCGTTGACTTTGCCGACTAAGCTACCACGGCTCCCTTGTATAAAGTTCAAGATGAAAGCCTGATGCTACTTTTGTACCTTCCATACAGATATTAATCAAAATCAAAGTAGGAAGTGGTATAGACCGTGAGAAATTTGGCCCCTTTTTTAATTGGCTTGCAACTACTGGCTCTGAAAAGATAATGTTTGGAAGACACATTGATGTAGCACCGAATTATAGTTTTATAAGTACCTATGTAAGAATCTGATTACTTTGCAGCGAACTTCAAATTTAGGTTATAATCAGTGATAAATGTTGAGAACAATGTCTTCCTCAATAAGAATTTATTGTTTAAGAAAGGTGAAAAATAGTACGGGGAACGAAACGTCATGGATTATTAGTCTTTTAATTTCTCTCTTCATATGTCTCTGTGGTAAGTCCAACTCACATTACCACTTGGTCTTGTATTAAAGAGAGAAAGTGACCCTAGGATTTAAAAATGCTCATGCCGTATGTACACAGAATCAAACTTCATTCATGTACTAAAGAGAAAAATAAACAGATCGTAGTGCTTGAAATTACTAATGATAGCATGCCCACATAAGCAAACTTTATTCGTGTATTAAAGAGATGAGATAGATTGAGATGAAGGAGAATGACACCGTAGGGCTTCAAATAACTCATGCATGGATTTAAGTAGAATCAGACTCCATTCGAAATTTTAGAGATATTCAGAGAGTGAGACAGACAGAGAGACAGAGTCAGTAGCACTTAAAATCGCTCTTGCACGCATTGACTCAGAATCAAACTTCATTTCTGCATTAAAGAAAAGTAGAGGGAGTTGAAGAGATAAATATAGTGTACTGCCTAAAGTCAGTCCAGTACGCATGCACGCTAAATCAAATTTCTCCTGCGTATTAACGAAAGAGCAGGATAGATATAATAGGGCTTCAAATCTATCATTTTCATGTATGCACGCTGAATCAAACTTCATTTATGTATGAAAGAAATAGAGAGAGAAAGCTCCGTAGCGCTTGGAAGCCCTTGTTTAAGAAAGCATACAATATCAAACTTTGTTTTCTGGTTTAGAGACCGATCCTAAAAAGTTTTTCTTTGAAAGCATTTAAAGACTTTACAGATATGCTTTATTAATGTATTTCCAAACAACACAGATTTTCTTTTGTGTTTGCAAAAATATGTTTTTAAAGACTTTTTTAATTAACCAATATTTTTCTACCTATATTTATCTTTACATAAAATAAAAAATAAATGAAATATGAATATAAATATGACTTGAAAATAGGCTGCATGTAACATTATGTTTTAGCTGTATTAATAAAATCTGATATTTACTAAAATATTTTCTGATTCTTTTCCTTTATTCCTTTGTTTACAATTGGTTTAATTTTAATTATATAAGTTAAAACTAATATACTGATGCATAATATTACTGAAGGATTACGGAAGGATAATATTACTGATGCATAATTCCTAAAATATATAATAAATAAATAAAACGCATTTAGCATTTACTATTTATCTTCAATAAACTAATTTTCTTTTGAAACATTTTATTAAACACACCTTAATATGCTGACGTATAGAAAAATAAAATTTTTTACATTTTTCTTTTTTAAAAAAGTAATAAAATATGCGTTTTAAAAAAGTAATAAAATATATATATAAACAGAGAGAGATTATTGCGTATCATTCAATTCACTAAAACCTCTTAAATCTAGGTGATTTAAAATAGTCATCTCAAGGTTGTTAAGCAATTCCTATCCCTCTTAATATAATTTTTCTTAATATCTTAAAATAAATTCAATTTCCTACCGATTTCGATATATGCATTAACGTTAAATGTTATTTAAATGTACTTATAAAATCTCATTTGATGTGCTGTAAAAAGAATTTTGCAAATATGCGTATTTTTTACATACTAATTTAAACGTAATGTAATTTATCACTCACTGAGAATTTAAATTTTTTATTAATGTTCTTGAAGTAGTAAAAAAATTTCAAAAAACAGTCTTTGTAAATGTTATTGTATAGTACATTTTTAAGTAAAATGATATTGCACCAATAAGTCCAAAAAACGGAAAATTAACTAAATGAAGGATAATGAAATATTTTGAAATATGATATAATTTCACTAGATATGGTTTGAAACATGTGTGGTCAACCACAAATATTCGTAAATATAAAAGCAGTAATAGAAAAATCGCAGTAGAAAAGCATTTTGTTTCAGTGTGACTCATTATATATATATATATATATATATATATATATATATATATATATATATATATATATATATATATATATATATATATATATATATATATATATATATATATATATATATATATATATATATATATATATATATATATATATATATATATATATATATATATATATATATATATATATATATATATATATATATATATATATATATATATATATATATATATATATATATATATATATATATTATATATATATATTATATATATATATATATATATATATATATATATATATATATATATATATATATATATATATATATATATATATTATATATATATATATATATATATATATATATATATATATATATTATATATATATATATAATATATATATATATATATATATATATATATATATATATATATATATATATAATATATATATATATATATATATATATATATATATATATATATATATATATATATATATATATATATATATATATGGGTGTGAATTCCATTGAACTTTATTCAATGTCTTTATTTGTCAATCCCATGCGAAATGCAATCTGTCATTCAAGCCAAAGGCAACCAAATCCCTTACTGAAAATTAAAAATTTTCATTTTTCTATTTTTATTGGTTAGAACCTTTACTTCAGGAGAGAACTGTCACCCCAGATGTCAGTTTAGAACAGAGGTTAAAAAGATAGAAAAAAGACGCTGGGTATTTACCCTTGATTTTTCATTTCCACAACCATCAGAATTGTCGTGGACCCTAATGAGGGTTTTCGACTATAAATACAGTTCGTCATGATTTATCTATCACATTACGGTAAGTTTTCTAAAATCATATTACTTAAGGAACCACCTTCGTCTTTTAATACAATGTTTTTCGTAAGCTTAACGATTTAGTTTACATTTCCCTTTTACAATCACACACACACACACACACACACACACGTATATATATATATATATATATATATATATATACATACATACATATATATATGATTAGGACAATTCATAGTACCAATGATGTTTTGATAATGTCTGGATTAGCAGTGAACCATTAAACATTCCGGAGAGTGGCTAGCGTCCACACCATAACAAAGAAGCTACATTCGGCAAGGTTCATACAGCAATTGTTCCTAAAGACGCTCTCTATCAATTCTTACGCTTGAAGTGTTCTTATAATGGAATTATTAGTGATTCATGTGCCTGAATTAAAAGAGTGAGCTACGTCTTCTCCCTTTAAATCCCTAAATTATTAATTTTACGTTTTCAAACTTGTCACCCTATCAAACCCCAACAAACTTGTGTTTATATATATATATATGTATATATATATATATATATATATATATATATATATATATATATATATATATATATATATATATATATATATATATATATATATATATATATATATATATATATATATATATATATATATATATATATATATATATAAATCATATAAATATATCTATATATGTATATATATATATATATATATATATATATATATATATAATATATATATATATATATATATATATATATATATATATATATATATATATATATATATATATATATATATATATATATGTATATATATTTATATATATAGTATATATATATATATATATATATATATATATATATATATATATATATATAATATATATATATATATATATATATACATAACTATATATATATGTATATATATAACTATATATATATATATATATATATATATATAATTTGGAGTCAAATTCTCTGCAACGGACGTTCTAGTATAATAATTAGACGAAGAACTAATTTTTAGAACATATATTATTTTTAGAACCTTTATTAAACTTTATTACCTAGTTCAAACTTATTAAATACTATAAAAGTAGAGTCCTAACGTTACTCAAATTTCAAAACACCTTGACAAAACAATAAAAAGTGAACCATTGTTCTCGTGGATCAGCAGCCTCGCGCACTTTCCTTAGATTACAATTGATAACGGAGAAATAGAAATTTATTGGTAGTAGAGCCAGGACGTATTTTAGTCTAGCCGTTTAAAGTAGCGAGTTACAACACTTTTATCAGTCAAAAGGGAGTTTAGTACGAAATAAGAGAAAGATACTATCTCACTTTAGGGCCTCCCTGTATCGGAAGGAAAAAAAAGGAAATAGGTAGGGAAAAAATAAAAAGGAAAGTCTTATAAAATAAGATATATTGCGAGCGAAAAGACATTGTATTCTTATTATAGGAAAGGCCTGGACCGATAACGAAATAATGCAGTTTGTAATATTTGTTTATGCCGATGTTTTCGAAAATATATAACGCCGTAAGCGGGAATTCTATCAGGGGCATATAAAGACATTTTATTGCTATCTGCTTGGTAAGCAAAAGATAAGTAATGCCTGCGTGGCTGATCATTTTGAATTTAACGTGAAATTAAGTTTGAATAGTCAGCATTTAAATACGCGTTTATTGCAATTTGTATGTTATTATATAGATATTAAAGTATTGTAATTTATATACTGTTAAATAAGGAACTCATTTTAGGTTATTTAATTATTAAATAATGCATCATCATTATTCAATTCTGATATTTAATAAGAGTGTTTTATTTATTAGTAATTCTATGAAATTTTATCACATTTAACAATGTATAGCATATGCATCTGTATATAACGAAAAATTTTAAATAATGTTACATGCATAATATAAATATATAATGCTTATACAACAACTAATATATAATAATATACAACTGTGTACTAATGAATTCCTTATATAATAATAGCTTACGTTATCTGTAAGTCTGTCCTAGAATTTAAGAACCGGTCGTACCTGGAATAGATAAATGCATCCATATTGGATTTTTGATGAGTTGGGGTTAGAAAATCCACTCCTTTCCCAATTTTCTAGCATTTATTGCCATTATTGTGTCCCCTGGATAGGAGCAGGATATTAAATTTATCAATTTATCACATAATAAAAAGAAAAAAATAACATTTTTTCTAGCATTATGACGTCATTCCTTTAACCGTCTCATTTAATCATTTCTTATTTTAAATTATTAAAATACCATCTGCATTATTTTCATACGTTTTTAGCACTGAAATTAGATATTACGTAAATATTTTTCTCTTATATTTCACTTAAATAATTGATTACGTACATATGTGTACATTTGTATACGTACATTTTAAATTTAATCATTGATTATTTTTGGTTGCAATGAAAATTTTATCACCGGTATTTACAACAAATTCTATCTACCTCTAGTGTGTAGTAGAAATGATAGTTTCATTCCTTTACTTCCATTAATTACTGTGGCAAACATTTGGAAATATAATTTCAACGTAGCTAAGAAAACTTTGAATTATTTTTCTAAATGAATTCAATGTGACTCTAAACTACATTTACAGTATCAGGAGACTTTACAGGAGTATGAAGATAAACAAATTATTGAGCGTGTACCAGATAATTCTCAGCCAAAATTCAAACCATTATTCTTACCCGCCTTTTAGGGTACTTTACAATTCTAGAAAATTACTGATCCCGTCATATAACGGGCTATATGCCAGTAATTAATACTAGAATTCGAGTAACGATAGTACTGTGGAATTAAGAGGGAATTTGCATTCATACATGCATATTCATACTCAAAGTACATGTGTGTGTTTGTATGTGAGTATTGTATCTCCTCCGATTATATAGTTTTATTATAGTATCTAAATCTTTGAATGCTAGAAGATTTCTGGAACATGTGAATAATAATTGATAGTGAACTCTAGTTAATAATAGTAAAGGTATCCGTCTAAGTTCGGATAACTTTATTCTTTAATCGTAGAAACTAGTTCATGTTTTTTACATTTTTGGATATTTTTTTATATTATCTTAAAATATATACTCAAAAAATTTGTTCCTGGAGAAGATTTTATCAAATTTCTAATAAATGAAGAAAATTTAATAAAAAAATCAGGTTTTTTCAAAAGGTCTATTTTTTTTAATAAATTAAGTTATTTCAATATTTTTTGATGCAGCACATTTCTTATACACTGGACTAGTGAATCGCCTAAAATCTTTGCATAATTTACATTTGGTAAAAAGTTTTGGTGCTTCAAAATCATACACATTGAAATTTTAACGAATTTACATTACCTTTATAGCTAACTATGGGTATAACATCCTTAAAGAATTATCCATACTTAAAGCTTTTAGGTCATTCACTAGTAAATTCACAACTTCCGGTTCCGAAGTCACTAATCCCGTTTTGTTTTGACAGCTGTCACTGATGTTTACACAGCTGTAACTTTTCTTTAAAATGCCGTAGAGACAAAACAAAAACAGATTTAGAAGCCTAAAAGTTGGAATTGTACAATAGAGAAAAAATTATTATGGTTTTTGGCAAAAAAGGACGTTTTCAACGTAGACGCATACCTTAATGAACTCATAAATTTCAATGCTTTTAGCATCGAATTTTATCGTCGATGTAGATCCACACTTCACTGAAAATCGTTTTTAAATTTGGAAGATTTTTTAATACAAACTCCTTATTTTAAAATAATCTTATAATAAATTTCCCCAATATATGTAAGATTAGTTCTTGAATACTTACTGAAATGTTAGTGTCAGGGTTTTTGGTTTGGTTTGGAGCGCTACGGTCTACATTTTGCAACAGGAGGGCTAATGAGACCGGGACTTACTGCTTAAAGCCGATTCCGAACGGCTACGAACATCCATGCCTCAGTGGGATTCGAACCCATGAACTCTGGTACCGAAGATCAGCGATCTAAACATCCGGCCCATCTTTCGGCAATGTTATTGTCAGAGGAATAGAGGAATTGATCTCTAAGAACACTTAAATATTGTTCAAGCATCCCCCCTCTCTGCTTTTCTTTTCTTATTTCCTCTGTCCTCATTTCCTACTAACTTCTGAGGGAACAAAAAAGCTGGAAATTTTCACGCCCTTTCATGTGAGTGACAAACCTGATCTGTCCAGACAGGACGGAGCAATATTGAAATCTGGATTCAATTCTTGGCTTCTCTTCGCTGTCTCTCCGTAATAGCCGAAATTATATATTATAACCAAGTACTTTATCTTTATTATAGCCAAATATAATTTTCATCACTTTTCATGTGAAAAATAGAGTGTGCATTATACACGAATCAATACATTAACTTTGTAATAGTTTTTCACATAAAAATATATGAATAAGTAACTAGGAAAATAATAATAATCAAGCTTTCTTCCATATAATTGTTTAAAAAAATTCTTCAAAATTGATACATTTCGGCTAAAATTTTAAGTTGTCAATTGTATAGTTTGACAATTTACAATATTAAAGTAATAAAAAAAGTCTTATATTTTGTATTAAGTATCAATATACTAGCAATTATAGTAAAATAATCAATTCGCGATGTTTTGGAATTTTATATTTTTTCCAATCACCCATTTTTATAGCTGCGTTAACCCTTTGACTGATCATCGAGTGATTTCCATGGGCAATTCAAATGTAGCAAAATTTTCTCATCCGGCGATTTTCGAGGGATTGTGTTTTTCTTCCTTTTTTAAGAAGCAAATTTCGCCTTTTCACCAGTTTAACCAGTACAATAAATTAGATACAATATTAAACATTTAATTAGGTAATAAATAGAAATATATGAATAGAACTATAGTTGTATTAGATAATAGAATTATAAATAGTATGCTTATATATATACTTAAACTATGCAATAAAAAATACACAATTTTTTAAAAGATCTCGGTTTACAAATTGAGCAGTCAGAGGGTTAATGTATTTATACAACAAGTAATGAAATACAAGTTTGGAATTGTGATGGTTTTATTCCAAGATATCGATGTCTTCACATAGATATCACAACTTGATTCTTTTTGTTTCTTGATTTGTTTCACCTCAACAAGTCTTTCAATAATCATGTATTGTCATTAAATTTTCAGGCATACATTCTTACTACGTATATAATTAAACTCATTAACTGCATAAACGAGAAAAGTTCTCAGTCATTAAAGTAATAATGCTTCACTCCACCTATTCTCTGAGGATTCATTTTTAAAATAAGATTGTAAAATATACCTAGTATATTTCTCTGAAGGTTGATATTTACAGAGACAAAATTATCGATTATAAACAAAATATGCATCGAACGAGTGGTCTGTTACCGTCTACTTAGTAGCACTGTGTTTAAAGAGGATAATTAATATGTGAAGTTATTTATATTATGAAAATAGAATATTCAAAATGATAGATTATTACAAAACACACTGAATAACTATGATACTGAAAAAGACAAAATTAGTGAGAAATTTCATAATCATGTTAAATTTTTAGATTTGAATGAATCATTTTATAAAATATGTATTATGCTGAATTTCATTTTTTTTTTAAATTTTAAAGTCAATTTTCTCAGTCGGATTTTGTTTACATTATTTGAGACTTAAATAGTCCAGCTTTATAAATTATTTTACATTCTTTTAAAAGTTTTCGTTTGAATTTTGTTAGGTTGGTAGCAAAAAAACATATTGTATTCAGATAATGTTTTTATTTTCCACTAAAAGACGTACTTCTTTCCTCTTCCTAGTTTATTACAAATGTAAAATCATTTCAAGATAGTTTTTTATTTATTAAAAACTACAAAATGTTTCAGTTTTATTAATATTTTTACATTTTTTTCAATGTTTGACTTTGGTTTTATTTGGTTTAAAACATTTAAGTTAATATTTTGTAACACAGAAAAATTTCATATACATGATGATTTTTCTTGCTAAAACCATGTCTTTTGTTTTTCCTTGTTTTCTTACATCTATAGTAATTCAATTTATTGGTTTTATTTATTAAATACTTTAAATTTTTTCACTTTTATTATTTTTTTATGCTCTTCCAAATTTTTGGTTCTGTTTTATTTGGTTTGGAACACTAAACTTAATAGCTTGCAGCAAAACAAACATTGCAATCATTTAATGACTTTTTTTTTACTAACCACATGTGTTTTCGAGAAAAGTTTTTAAAAATAAGTAAATAAAATAAGGTAAACTGCCGATAAATCTTGAAAGACCCTAACTGTAAGTAATGTACCTGGAATATTTTAGATATTTAAAAAACTAATATTTTTTTTGTAAAAACGTCGAATAAAGTAGTTAGTAATTAATTACATGTCTTATCTGTTATTGTTACTTGTCTAACAATTCTATTATATATGATAAGATAGCTGTTAAAACACACTTTTTTCTTTGTTCCTTAATTACACTTATTCAGTGAGATAGAAGCATCAAGTTGTCAAACTTCGGCCATCTAAGTGTGTATTGTATTTATAAACTTTAAATTATGAAAAGACAAAGTTTTATGAAAGTTCAGTGTATGAACATTAAAATATTGTACATAAATTTACTGGTGAATAAAAAAAATCTAAATGCTTAATGTAATATATATTTAAACACACTTTTTAATAATGTAGTTATATAGCAGGATTAAGTGAGATACAAATGTCATATTTTTAAGCAAAATGCCCCCACATAAATGTCTACTGTAGTCTTAAGTCTCAAAATAAGAAATGTCTAAAAATATCGTTTAAGTTGCATGTACTAAGCACAAAAGTATTTCTTATAAAATAACTGCTTACTAAAAATTATCAATATGGTTAATGCGATATATAATAAAATAATCTTCTTAATAGTTCTTCAGCTTTATTTAGCATATGAGTGAGATAAATCAAAATGCTTAATGTAATAGATATTAAAACACACTTTTTAATAATGCCGATATATATAACATGATTTAGTGGGAAACAAATATCATATATTTAAGAAAAATGCCCCCACATAAACGTCTACTGTAGTCTTAAGTCTCAAAATAAGAAAAGTCTAATAATATCGTTTAAGCTGCATGTACTAAACATAAAAGTATTTCTTATAAAATAACTGCTTACTAACAATTATCAATATGGTTAAGTCGATGGATAATATACTACTCTTCCTGATAGTTCTTTACCTTTATTTCCCATATCAATGAGATAAAAATATCAAATTTGCAACTAAATTTCTCCCTTATAAAACGGCTATTGTAGTAATAAAGCGTAAATTAAGAATAATATAAAATTTCTATGGAAGTTTCATGTTCGGACACAGAGACATTTTCTTTAAATTTACTCTTGAGTAACAAAAAATATGAATATGTTTGTTATGTTATCTAAAATTAAAATGCTATTAACACTTTCGAAATTAAAAAGTATGCATGTGAAAAACATAAAAGCATTTTTTATAAATTAACTGCGTACTAAAAATTATGAATATGGTTATTGCGATGGATAATAAATTACTCTTCTTGATAGTTCTTTAGGTTTATTTCCCATATCAGTGAGATAAAAATATCAAAGTTTTAACGACACTTCTCCCTTATAAAATGGCTATTAATGTAAAAAAAACGCAAATTAAGAAGAATAAAAATTTTGTATATAATTTTCATGTGCGGACAGAGACACATTTTTCTTACATTTACTCTTGAGTAACACAAAATATGAATATGTTTGCTATGTTATGTAAAATTGAAATGCTATTAACATTTTCGAAATTAGAAAATATACATGTACAAAATATAAAAGTATTTCTTATAAATTAACTGCATACTAAAAATTATCAATATGGTTAATGCGAAGGATAATAAATTACTCTTCTTGATAGTTCTTTAGGTTTATTTCCCATATTAATGAGATAAAAATATCAAATTTCAACTAAACTTCTCCCTTATAAAACGGCTATTGTAGTAATAAAAAGCAAATTATGAAGAATATAAAATAAAGTTTCATGTGTGGACACAGACACATTTTTCCTTTACATTTACATTACATCTTTCTTCACATTTACGCAGCCGAACGATGGCCGAATGATTAAGATGCTGCCTTTCGGAACCGGAGTTCATGGGTTCGAATCCCACTATGGCATGTATGTTCGTAGCCGTTCGGAATTGGCTTTAAGCAGTAGGTCCCGGTCTCATTAGCCCTCGTGTTGCAAAAAGTAGACCGTAGAGCTCCAAAACAAAATTAAATCAAACTTTACATTTAATCTTGAGTAACACAAAATATGAATATGTTTGCCATGTTCTTAAAATTAAAACTCTATTAACATTTTCAAAATTAGAAAATATTTCAAAAATATATTAAACAATATCTGATTTAAAATACTTATGGGATTATAGCTATCGTAAAAAGAATATAAAATTCTTATGAAGTTTCATGTGCGGACACAGACATATTTCCTTTACATTTACTCTTGAGTAACACAAAATATGACTATGTTTGCTATGTTATTTAAAATTAAAACTATAATAACAGTTTCGAAATTAGAAAATATTTCAGAAATAGATTAAACAATATCTGATTTAAAATACTTATATTATTATATATAAGGGATCATTAGAGAATATTTCAGAAATATATTAAACACTATCTGATTTAAAATACATATGGGATCTAGCTATAATTAAAATTATCTGTGTTCAAGAACTTTAGTAAAAAAATAAAATTTTGAGAAATTTCCTTTCATAAACATAAAAACATTCCGTAAATTTAAAGTTGATAGCTCCTTAACAAAAGTTCAAATCAAAATGAGTATGATGAATATGATAAAAATTAAACGCATTTAAAACTTTTAAAAAATTAACATACGTTTTAAGCATATATTAAAAACTTCCTGACTTAAAATAATTATGATTAAGTTATACTTATGTGCAGAAACTTTAAAAACTTTATATTTAAACTTTACCAAAATGCTTTGTACCGTCCACTGCTATTTTAAATCTAGAGAAAATGAAAAATACTGCAGTAATCGTCGTAATTTTCTGTCATTTAAAAGTGAGCTAACAGCCTTACGTACTTTGCATAACATTCTGAGACACTTAGTCTCAGCCGAAATTAGAGGAAGGTCTAGAATGAGAAAACTGGCCTGGAACTTTAAGGTCAGTGAATTTACGAAAGCTCGCATGCGGAATGCCGATTTGGGCGATCTTGACACGTGACATGAATGAGTTAGTGACTTCACCACTTTAAATTTAAAACTAAACATGGGTTTGTTATATTTTTAATAATGCATAAAAATGGCGAAGAGTAAATTCATCTTTTTATACTAATACGTGGACTAAAAGGTATTAACACTGTTTTATTATTACTCTCGACAGATGGGGTACGGTTTTAGGTTAATGGGATTCGCAATATGAATTTTAAATATTTCAAACGCATCGCCAGTTCAATTTATAACAACTGTAAAGTAATAACACAGAGTTAATATTTCTTAGCTGAGGGTTGGGTTTGGTTGTGTTGGTTTGGAGTACTACGGTCTACTTTTTGTAGCACGAGGGCTAATGAGACCGGGACCTACTGCTTAAAGCCGATTCCGAACGGCTACGATCATCCATGACACAGTGGGATTCGAACCCACGATCTCTGGGTCCAAAGGACAGCATCCTAACATTTCGGCCATTTCGTAGCTGAAAGTATGATTCTTTCACTGAGGTGTAACACTCAATATTTCTGTAATAAGACGAAAACTGAATACATTATGTCCAGAATGTCTGAAAACATATCGTACATTATACCATTTCTGAGTGTATATTAATAACCATGTTTACAACTTTATTTTTCAAGACTGTGAATGAAAACTGACAATACAGCTTTATAAATGTAACTGTGTAAAGTGCAGCCTTATAACACACAACCGAGAGAGACAAGTCAGCAAAGGCGTCGGTCTTATAACCATAGGGCCCAAAAGTCAAGGACTGATCATCCAAATATGTACCGTGTTTATTACAGGCGGCTAGGACACATTAACTAGGTTCGTGGTCACAATGTCTTCCAAGTACAAACAATACCTCATTAGGCGGCAGAACAAGCCAAGGAGTCTATTTGGTTCTTTCTCCCAAATTACGACGGCTAAGTGTGGGCAATCCATACCTTTCTTTAGTATAAAATGTATATATCACGGTTTAACAGTGTTTTGTTCATACATTAAATGTAAATTTATATATCTCTGTAAAGGTCGTTTTTCTACATATTTCCTTCCTTATTCTTTTTTCAAAAAAATAAGAAAATTTCATTTGAATAAATGTAGTACATAATCCCAACAATCCTATTTGAATTTTGTTTTGGAGCGCTACGGTTTACCTTTTTGCAACACGAGGGTTAATGAGACCGGGACCTACTGCTTAAAGCCGGTTCCGAACGGCTATCCATGGACATCCATGCGGACATCCATGCCATAGTGGGATTCAAACCCACGAACTACCATTACCATTCGGCCATCGTTTGGTCAACTGTCCCGTTATACGTAAAGTTCTATTTGTTTGTCCAAACAGAAACACGTAACTATAAGTTTTTCAGACCTTAATACAAAATTTTATTTATGATCACCGAACTGCCTCTATTAACAGATTCCCAAATTGCTTTGGAAATTGTTAATAAATTCTGGTGCCCTGGAATAACTTTATCCTGGTGTTCTGGTGTCCTGGAATCACACGTCCTGGGGACCTGGTATATTTTGTGACCTCTGTTCTTGAATAAAATTATGCTGTAATTCAGTTAGGGTATATATGAACAGCAGTACGCGGAATTACGCCTTTTCCGCAATTTTGCATAATTTATGTGGTTTTATTTACAAAACCATTTATAATACTACTCAGATTACTGCTACAGTCCGAGTGAAAATAGATGTACACTTGTTAAAAGTAGGCATAACAATAACATTGTTTTCTTAAGCTATATTTAAGACATTTAATAGATTTGAAGTGCTTAATAATATTTTATTATGCTGAGAAAGATACGGAAATACACCCAATTAAAAATATTTAAAGTTTTAGAACTAATCGTATTCTAATACATCTCATAAAGGTCTATATGAATTTTGTGTTCAGTGAAACACAATTTTCAAGGTCACAAATTATTTAACATCTTTTTGTTTTATTGTTAATAGTGACTTTCACGTAGTTCTTATAATGTTATATATTGAATGCTAAACAAAACATTCATCCTATTAAACATATTGCAACTGTTATTCATGGTAAAATATTGTATAACTTAACTTTACTTTTTTTTAATCCAATATTAATTTTCAAATTGGTAGATCCATATTTATGACAAACATAAAGAACTGATAAACATAGCGCATTTTATAACATTTTAGTCAAGAGAATTAGAAAACACGTATTTATCGATAACATACAAATTTATACGTAAAATATTTATTCCTAAGAGTACATATCATCTTAAATATTTTACTAGATGTCTATCGTCTTTTCAGGAAGTTCTTCATTTATCGGGATTATGAAGCATCATTAATCACGTTTTTACCTTTTATGAAACTTTCGTTTAGTTTACATAATTTCTACTTTTAAAAATCCCTTGATGTTTATAGAACATAAATTCTAATCGTTATGTAACAGAAATTCGGAGATTGTTCAGTGACTTAGTATTATGAATCAAATGCATAAGGTTAAAAATTTTATACATAAAACCATATATATATATATATATATATATATATATATATATATATATAGATATATATATATATATATATATATATATATATATATATATATATGTGTGTGTGTGTGTGTGTGTGTGTGTGTGTGTGTGTGTGTAAAAATGGGGCACGTTGCTTAAAATGTATCTATTTTAGTTTCAAAATTCTATATGTCAATTCTTATAAAATGGCAGTGTTTTTCTGATTTTGGGATTTGCATACGGCACTCTGTCAGTGGGATGGGTTTTTAGAATTCGCGAGAACTTTTTATGCTGCATGATTGGTTGTCTCTTGATGTCAATCATGGCACCGATTCCGGTTTTGAAATGTTTTAAATAGGCATGCAGCAAGGTTCGAAGGGTTGTTAGGTGATTTGACTTGTTTGTTGTTGTTCGATGAGTGCTTTCATTCTAATCATGTGAAACATGAATAAACACACTCCCAATGGACACGACTACTTTCTGTGGATGTTGATGTTCGTCATATATATATATATATATATATATATATATATATATATATATATATATATATATATATATATATATATATATATATATATATATATATATATATATATATATATATATATATATATATATATATATATATATATATATACACACACACACATATATATATATATATATATATATATACATATATATATATATATATATATATTTATTTATATATATATATATATATATATATATATATATATATATACTTGTGGCCATAATTAAACTGACAGTGCTCATAGTGTTCTGTAGCGCGATCTATTTGCGAGAATGACGCCACATTTTGTAGGAAGATTAAACAAGACGGGGGACAAAAGATTCCGAAAAAAAAAATAACATAAAAAAAATAAAAAATTAGTTCCAAAAGTCACCGCTAGGGGAATATTTAGCACTGTGTAATAGAAAACAGAGTGTTAAAAAATGCAAATCAATATGGAAATTACCTTTTATTTTGCATTCAAATGAGGTTCTTTGTGGCTGCCGTTGTTGTGGACCACATATTTGCTGTTGTGCACAGTATGCACAACAGCAGAAAGTAACATGTCTGCAGAAATCTACCGTACAGTCTGTGATATGTTATGCTTCAACGTAGCCAGGTCCTGAAACCCTCCTTGATAGACCTTGGACTCAAGGTAACTCCATAGACAGAAGTTGCATGGGGTAAGATCAGGTGATCGAGGTGGCCATGCAGTTGGACAGTAGCGGCTAATGACTATTTCTGTTGAGATTTTCTGTCGTAGCAGCTGTTGCACCCGACACAGCAACGTGTGGAGGGGTTCCATCTTGCATGAAAATGATTTCAACCAGGTATTGTCTTTGCTGAATTTTCGGAATGAAAAAGCTGTTCAACATGTGGTGATATTTCAACATGTGGTGACATGTGGTAACAAAACAGGTTTCCAGTTCTGTCGGGGTAATGTTCTTATAGAAGAATTTACCTATGATAAATTCCGCTGTGAATCCACACCAAAAAGTTATCTTTGGTGAATATAGGGGAATTGCTGTTACTGCATGTGGTGATTTGTCATTCCAAATTCTGCAGTTCTGGATGTATTCACAGTTCCATTCAGGTAAAAGTGGGCCTCGTCTCCGCATAAGATTTTCCACGGCCAAGCCCCACCTCCATTCTGGCAAGAAAAGTAAGAGCAAAATTCAATGTATTATCATGGTCAGGATACAGTAACACTGTGCACAGCTGATCTTGTACGGATAGAAGTTGATAATCTTTCGTAAGATTTTCCATACCGTACTGTAAGGCATATCCAAGCTCTACAGGCTCTAAGGCTCTACAGGTGGCAGCAATATTGTCTGGTCGTCTGTCGAAAATCGTAGTGGCAACTGCTTCGATTGTATCATGTGGTACAGGTTTTCGTTCTCTGCCTGACTTGTTCTCTGCCTGACTGAACCTTCAGAAAACCTCTTTTCTCAAACGTCGCAACCATTGCTTTACCCCATTAACTGACACAGGATAGTTACCTTTGTCACAGGATCGTTTTATCCAATTGATTCGAAACGTAACACATTGCCTTTTAAAACCCAAACAGCTGGCACTGTGCCAATGGATGTAACGTGAAATTTGGATAAAGAACTTCTTCTTCTCAGCGTACGTGACATTGCAAATCACGCGATTTTATCTGTGTTTATGTAGATTTTACGCTTTTTTAAAAGGGTTACCATATCGCACTTAAACTAAATCAGAAAATGTGCATTATAAAAGGTAATTTAATTTACTTATTGATTTGCATTTGTTAACACTCTATTTTCTATGACAGCGCCAAATATTCCCCTAGCGGTGACTTTTGGAACTCATTTGTTTTTTCGCGGAATCCTTCGTCCCCCCTCTTGTTTAATCTTAATGCAAAATGTGGCGTCATTCTGGCAAATACATAGCGCTACAGAACACTGTGAGCATAGTCAGTTTAATTATGGCCACCCGATATATATATATATATATATATATATATATATATATATATATATATATATATATATATATATATATATATATGAGTACAACCATAATATACTTACTGTATGTCCATTTAAGATAAGGTTATATTGAATATAATGTAAGCAGTATGACTTAATTTCTTAATATTTACGCTAATTTTTTTTTGTATTTGTTAATAACATAAAACTAGTGATATAATTATGTACATTCAGAAATTTATACGGTTTTGGAGAGAATAAATGTTTCTGTAATTGTAAATGTAATTATTTCTGGTATTGTTGCTAATATAGTTTTTGTTTCACATTTCATATTAAGGCTGAATTAATTTCTTAAAAATTATTCGAGTTTTTTTTTGTTTAATGAACCTATTTTTAGTCTGTCTGTATCGACTATCATGGTTATGCGGTGATCAAAGCCTTTTGAAGGCCAAATTGGTGTGTAGACAAACCAAATGTATTGATAAATATAGTTTCCCTTCCATTACTTTATTCAATGTTATTTGACAAATGTTTCATTTTTTCTTAAGGTTAAGATTTTGTTTTCAGTTTCTTTATCTCTATGACTTTATATGTATACATGTTTATATACATACACTCACACACACACAATCACATACACACATATATATATATATATATATATATATATATATATATGTATATATATATATATATATATATATATATATATATATATATATATATATATAGATATATATATATATATATATATATATATATATATATATATATATATATATATATATATATATATATATATATATATATATATCTGCAAGAATTTTAAAGAAAAATGTTAAAGTTAAAATTATAATAAAAACTTAAACAGTAAAATAAAAGTATAAAATTAAAGTTAATAAAAATAGGGCAAACACATTCCCAACATGCAAGGATCGTGGGGTATATCGGACTATTTAAGCGGAGGGTGCTCCAGAATTAGAGGCAGAACTACTAGAATGACTGGTGGCTCCTCGGCTTTGTCTAGTGATTTGGTGCCTTGTCATATGCCATGTTTGAAATTTAGGAAAATAAAATCTGTACTCTGAAGATTTTAAGATCTGTTCTGTTTTAGTGTCTCAATTTTACACAACACACACACACACACACACACACACACACACACACACACATATATATATATATATATATATATATATATATAAATGCGTGTGTGCTTGTGTACGTGTATGTAAGTATTTATGTGTGTGTATGTTTGTAAGTGGGTGTATCTATTTACTGATTATTTAGATATATATATCTCTGTAGGTGTGGAAAATGGGGGGGGGTGTAAGTTGGTATATATGTGTATTTGCTTTGGTTATTACCTAATTACAAGTGCTTGTATGTGTTTGTGTGCATACGTTTGTGAAAGAAAAGTAAAAACTATTTAAAAATATTTATCACATAATAACTATTTTAAAGTAAAATTGTTCAAATATTTTAAATAGGTATTATAGAAACAATAACTAATACTACTACAGTAAATTTTCACAAAGTTTACATGTTAGTTTTTATGATTTATTTTAGATATATTTAAACTTTCTGATGATTACTTATATTATAAATAACGAAATACTTGTTTAAATATTATTCCACAGAATGATCTCGCTATATGTAACTAATAATCTTAAAGCTTTAACCAGGTAATACTAGTTAGCTCATTTATAAAACACTAAATAAATACACGAGTTTAGTTCGCAACATCTGTTGAAGTTCATTAAATCTTCATTTTCGCAAGGTGCTTACCTTAACTTGGTCGATTTGTAATAACACATAGCATATTATCCCTGGAGAAAGTCAATATATTGACTATATTATCAGCATTTAGTATTTATATTCATTCCTCTCCTTACACGAATGCTTTTCATAACTCAAGTAATTTCCTTATAAGAGATAAATCTTTAACGCTTTAGCTATGACTAAAAAAAGGTGAAATATAGTGTTAGCAAACATCAATACCAAAGTAATACGATTTATTTTTACGCATGGAATGAAAAGGACGAAACAGGTAGTACTTGTTTCTTATAAAATGCAGAATATATTTCTTGATTCTACTTATTCTTGAATAAAAACAATTTTTTGAAGTATTGATGGTGTCATTTATATTTGTATTTACACAAAAATCACAGTAAAATTTGGTTAGTTTGGGGCTCTACAGTTTATTTTTGCCTACTCTAGGGCTAATGAAACCATAACATTTTGCTTAGAGCCGATTAGGAAAGACAACGTTTGTGTATTTGTATTTACACAAAAATCACAGTAAAATTTAGTTAGTTTGGGGCTCTACAGTTTATTTTTGCCTACTCTAGGGCTTATGAAACCATAAAATTTTGCTTAGAGAAGACAACAAACGATTAGGGAAGACAACAAACATCCATTCCTACAGAGGATTAATAACTTTGAATGCTAGTCCCAAAGAACAGCTTTTTACCCTTCAACGATTGTCCTTAGGGTACAGTAAAGGTATGTTGAAGTTACCAGGTTATTATCTTACGTTCTTTTACAAAGTAAAGAAATATTGTAACCTTGAAAAATTTCAATATTCGTATTTCTAATGAAATACACATTTTAACATTGTCTTTTGAGATAAGTTTCAATGGTACTTTTTAATTTATCATTAAAAAATAAATATCCATTTCCTCCTAAAATGATTTTGACGGGTTTGATCATGACCTCTATACTTATATTGGAATTGTGAATTTATAACTGTTGTGAAATCTATTTGTGTATCTCAATATTTTATTGCAATTAATACTATATAACCTAAAATCTGAATATAACAATCATTAATGCTGCCAGTCTCAAACAGTTCTAGAATGCTTCAAATATTATCTAAGAAATTCAAAACGTAATTTAAATTATACAAATTATTTTTTTTGCATGATCAATTTATAATTATGTGTATATAGAATTATATATATATATATATATATATATATATATATATATATATATATATATATATATATATATATATATATATATATATATATATATATATATACATATATATGTGTGTGTGTATGTAAGGAAAATTCTCAGGGGTTTCAAAACTTAAATCAAGGGTAAAAATTCCCGCGTCATTTTTAATTCCCCTTTTTAACCCCTAACCTAAATTGACCACTGGGGCTACATGTTAAGCCCTCAGAGAAGGGGCCTGGTCAATTATAAACCTACATGGCCCTAGCGGACAATTTAGGAAATTTCCAAATAAAAAAGAGATACACGCGAGCGGAGACAGATTTTTCTACAGATATTTTCCCACAGATGTTGACCCAGGTGTTACGTGTCTTGTACATAGAACATCATGCTACATGACCCTTCAGTTTGTCCCTATATTGAAGTGGGAGCCTTTCCTTCAACGTTATCTTAATAAAGGTTTTTAGCTGAAACGGTATCATTTTTATGGCCACGACTTCAACCCCCCATCGAGAAGTCAGTCTCATTATATATATATATATATATATATATATATATATATATATATATATATATATATATATATATATATATGTGTGTGTGTGTGTGTGTAATAACTATTTCTTCTAATAAGAATAATGATGTAACCCGTATTGTTTTTACTTGCACGGAGTTCTGGGCAAGAACAAGCCTAATCAAGTAGCAGTAATAACGATGAAGTTGAGCCACATGGAAGATAACGGCACAATTTTAATTAGAACTTTTTTTCAGACTTTCTAAAACGGACATAGTTACAAGTCAAAGACAGACAAGATAAAGACACAAAAATCACTCTGCTCGAACAGAGGTGCACCCAAGAGCGAAGAGAAAAATTTTCCTACTTACTCAGAGAATTTAAGTGTAAGATCAGGAGGAACGTTGAGCCATTTTCCGGCGACAGATGGGAAACGTGCTGAATAGACAGAAAATTTTCATCTATTGGATAGAAAGCTTTGGGAAATGGATGAAAAAAATTAAGTCAAGAAGGCTCCTTTGATTAAGACATTTAGAGTCTGGGAATAAGATTTTAAAGAATTAGAATGATAGAAAAGAGGTTTTTAAAGAAATATTAAAGTTTAATAATTTTGATATATTACACACACACACGCACACATATATATGTGTGTGTGTGTGTATATATATATATATATGTAAAGTATATAAATTATATATATATATATATATATATATGATATATTATATATATATATATATATATATATATATATATATATATATATATATATATATATATATATATATATATATATATATATATATATCTATATATGTGTGTGTATATATGTATATATATATATATATATGTGTGTGTGTGTATATATATATATATATATATATATATATATATATATATATATATATATATATATATATATATATATATATATATATATATATATATATATATATATGTATATATATGTATATATATATATATATATATATATATATATATATATATATATATACATATATAACTATTTAAAATTAACCTATAATCTGTGGTATTAAACAGTTTTTCTTTATTTAAAATCCATTTCTTTTTGAATAAGTAAATTTTTAGAGTATGCAAAATTCATTTTTACCACATTATTATTTGCTTAATTCATTTTTAACGAGGAAAAGCAAATTTAATATGAATTCCCCTTGCAAGCATTATTTGTACTGGCTATCTTCTGTACGTTCCTTTACTAATTCCTATTTTCTCAAGCTAACAAAAATTTAATTTCTTCCAAGTGGGAGGAAATGTTGCTAGAAATGTATGTTTCTCCAAGGAGCAATTTTACTTATTCTTTGGACAATTATCTTAAATATTTAGGTCATTACGGAGTATTTAAGCGTGCTGCATTGCTACCACGTGCGAAAAATGAAACAAATACGTAAAACTCTATTTCAAGATTCAACATAACTATCCACATTTCACCACCGTGAGACTTTTTTATATTCAGTTTAATTTTACGAGATTATATTTTAATTCCATAGTTCAAGTGGAATGGAATATTTAAAATTGTGTAATTAAGGAAAAAAGAACGAGATTTTTATCCTCCGAGACACCGATGTAGGTGTGAATAAGCTTGACATTTGGGGAATTATTGAAACTCAAAACAAATACTGTAAAACCTCAAATTTTCCAGCTAATTAGAACCGCTGGTAATTTAGCTATTGGAAATCTCGATTTAGAGAAACTATGCTTTTTTGTGAATCTTTTAATTATACATAATAATGAAAATTGCATTTTGAAACATAACACGAATCTGAAGAATATATTTTATTATTTCAATATAATATGCATTATTTTCTTAAATATACATCATTATACATACATATACATACATACATATATATATATATATATATATATATAGATATATATATATATATATATATATATATATTATATATATATATTATATATATATATATATATATATTATATAATATATATATTTTATATATATATATATATATATATATATATATATATATAAATATTATATATATATATATATATATATATATATATATATATATATATATATATATATATATATATATATATATATATATATATATATATATATATATATATATATATATATATATATATATATATATATATATATATATATAAAATATAGATAGAGATATAAAAGATCTTCCACACATTTAGCAAAAAGTTACACACTTAAAATTTAGAGAGTTGTATACTGAAAAATTTGTAAATTATATCCTCTAAAATCCGACTGCTTTGTCTATATAGATCACTTGATTCAGTATATACCACACTTAATAATTTTTAACACTTGAGGTTTCGGAAAGCTTTTAACAGGGTAACGGCTGTTATAATATTGATGTGCTTCTTACTAAAAATGCAGTGTTTTTAGTATTTTTCTTCTTTTAGATAGTTTAATATAACTTTATATATATATATATATATATATATATATATATATATATATATATTATATATATATATATTATATATATATATACATATATATTATATATATATATTATATATATATATATATTACATTCAAAAAAATTATATTTATATATTTATATAAGTTATAAAATCATTTTTTATGCTGCATTAAACAAGATAAAATTAGTAGAAGAGTGTAAATCTTAAAAAATGAGTTTTACAAAGATCGAAGCATAATTAAGTATTTAAAAATTAATAAACTTAAGTGTTTTCCTCATGTTTTTCAAGTGATGAACTGAATCCCCCTAGAGTGATTTTGGCTTAATCTCATGGACGGATTGAAAGAGGAAGACCAAGGACAAGATGGGAGGATGCAATAAACAAGGACTCTGAGGTCTTGAAGGTCTATAACTGGAAAACATTTGTCACCCAGAGGAGTTTCTCTTTTGGCTCATCGGTCTCCCGTCTATAAGAGCAACGAGCAAAATCTTAATTTTCTTCTTTTGTTTTGGCTCATGTGGTTCACGCCACCCTCATTAATTCCGGCGTCAAGAGGTAAACTAATCATCCTTTCCAACGCCATTCGTCTGCGTTCGTTCGTGGATTGTGCCTGCGAAGCGACGGGCGTACTCCGAGCACCTCAAGGTTGACCCGCGAGGCGGAGTGGACCAGTACTTGAGATCTGCCAACCACCACCGGGGAATGCCTGAAGGGTCTTTTAACTATATGGACCAGGTTTGGTACTTGATTGATTCTCACCCAGATAGATGACAGTTTGGATGTCTCCTGAAAAGAAAGCTTTGTTCTAACTGTCAATCCACTGATGATAATGATGACATCATTATTTAAAATTATATTAAATTTTGTGGCAATAGTCGAGAAATTATATCAATGGTGATTGAGTTCTGGGGATCAGAATGGCCACAGATTGGGAAATTGGGGACAGATGACAACCTCTGTAAAGTGATTTTTAAAAAGAAGGGTTAATGTATGGTGAAGTTAAAACTATCATAAAAAAATCTGCGTAAACAGCACTTTATGTGAAAAGGATGACCATCGTATTCAAAATGTCTTGTAATATTTTTTTCCACTTGAGTAAATATTGGCAATATGTGTAATTCATTAAATAAAACACTCTGTTAGTTAAATTTAGAAATACTCTTTTTATTCAACAAATTACATCCTTTTATTATGTTCTACACAACATTTTATAATTTTCTGAAAAATAATTGCGACTGTCGTGAACTTTAAAACATTGAAATTTAATTATGGATACTATGTACAGTAATTTGTTAAATAAAAAAAACTAAAAAGTATATGATGAAAAATTTTTAAAAAGTATGTTATGTTTTGTTCTGATAGTACAGAAATTCTGTCAGGGATTGCCCGATCACGCCAATATCTAACCTACAGAAGATCTATGGACTTAACTTCAATTCTTAGATCAAAATATTTAATTGTCAGTGCTTGAGTGCCTTCAGCATGACTTATAATTCTTAAATCTTCCCAAATTAAACTCCTGACATGGTTCATGGTTTTTCGCCACAAAGATTGACAATATTCATTATTTTTAGTTTTAAAAGATTTAAGATAGCATTCGGATAGTTTCTTTGAAGAAACATCTCAATCTTCATTCGTTGACACTATTCAAAATAAAAGATCTTCCACACATTTAGCAAAAAGTTACACACTTAAAATTTAGAGAGTTGTAGTGACTGGAACTTTATAAAATTTGTAAATTACTCATCCTCTAAAATCCGACTGCTTTGTCTACAACTAGATCACTTGACTCAGTACGTATGCACCAAACTTAATGGAATTTTTAACACTTGAGGTTTTGGAAAGCTTTTAACAGGGTAACGGCTGTTATAATATTGATGTGCTTCTTACTAAAAATGCAGTGTTTTTAGTATTTTTCTTCTTTTAGATAGTTTAATATAACTTTTTTTTACCAGAAGTATAATGTAGATGCACCTTTGAAAATCAGAAGAAATTCACTGTGATTTATCCATAATATATCACGAAAATTAATTGATATTGTCAAAAGATGCGCAGTTTTCGTAACACAAAAAAACTATCTTTTCAATACAAAGAAAGTGATTTAATAGTTTCATAAAGATATGATCACCACAAAGAAGTCTTCAGTCCTTCTCTTTATATTTTCCTAGATACTAAATTTGATCTCTGGTCAGACCCACGTGCCAATGAATTAAAATTAAAAAGATGAATAAAAAGTTACATTAGCTTGTCCCTACTTCTGTACTTGTCTTCACATTTTCCTAGACACCTAAAGTAATTCGAAACTATATTTGGTCTTAAGTCAGATGTATGTGTCAATAAAATAAAGATAAAAAGAGGAGAAAAAGACAGTATTATTTCAAGTGAATTTACACAAATCTCTATTCCGTCTAATTTTACCACTTTGGTCTCGAAAGAACAATAATTTATACGCTCCTTATAAAATATTTACAAAATTAATGTATAGTACAAAAATATATTGAAAAACCTTAAAAGAATTAAATGCAAAAAAAGTTAAATAAACTAACGAAAAAGTTTAAGAATATATGCCTCTCAAACATTTTACGTCAGGATCATAATCTATCTGGTTTTTATCGTAATAAAAATCATAAAATTTCGACCCAGAAGAACAAATTATAAATTATAGGATATTAAAAAGTTAGATAATTGCCGATATAATTACCTTATAATGGCTTCAGTATAAATTAAAAATATTTCCAAATAAAAGTCTATAAACTTATTTGAATTGTCTTGATATTAGCTTTTTAGGAGTCAATAACTAACTTATTAACAGCAATATTCTCAGGTTTGCTTGAAAATATACTTTTATTATCTTTCCTTCTCGTATTTTAAAGTTGTTTATAAAATATCATGAAAGCATTAACAAAATGGAGTATATTATAATTTGTTTCGAAACAATATTTTAAAATTTTTCATTTTTCTAGATTTTTTGCAAAAATTGAAATTTTTCTTTTATACTATGGATGATTAAGGAATAAGAATTTAATAAAATCACAAATTATTTCTTTATTTGGATATATTAAAAATATAAAGTCAACATATCTAAATGGGAACACAATTTGTCTCTGAGATTAAATGGGTATTTCGAGAATTTCCGTTAAAACTGATTGCATAAAAATTCTTTTATTATCTAATTTTTTCTATTTTAAAGTTGTTTATAAAATATCATGAAAGCATTAACAAAATGGAGTTTATTATAATTTGTTTCGAACAATATTTTAAATTTTTTATTTGTCTAGATTTTTTTAAAAATTGAAATTTTTGTTTTATACTATCCTATGCATGATTATAAATAAGAATTTAATAAAATCATAGATTATTTCTTTATTTGGATATATTAAAAATATAAAGTCGTATCTAAATGGGAACACATTGGACTCGGAGATTAAATGGGTATTTCGAGAATTTCCGTTATAGAAAACTTTTCATTGCATAGAAAGGCCAGTTCTTTCACCGCCTTATCTAATAGTGTTTTCTATTTTAAAGTTGTTTATAAAATATCATGAAAGCATTAACAAAATGGAGTATATTATAATTTGTTTCGAAACAATATTTTAAATTTTTTTATTTTTCTAGATTTTTTTCAAAAATTGAAATTTTTCTTTTATACTATCCTATGCATGATTAAGAAATAAGACATTAATAAAATCACAAATTATTTTTTTATTTGGATATCTTAAAAATATAAAGTCAACGTATCTAAATGGGAACACAATTTGTCTCGGAGATTAAATGGGTATTTCGAGAATTTCTGTTACAGAAAAGTTTTGATTGCATAGAGAGGAGGCCAGTTCTTTCACCGCCTTATCATGGGAGAGGGGGTAGTGTTTTCTATTTTAAAGTTGTTTATAAAATATCATGAAAGCATTAACAAAATGGATTATACTATAATTTGTTTCGAAACAATATTTTAAAATTTTTCATTTTTCTAGATTTTTTGCAAAAATTGAAATTTTTCTTTTATACTATGGATGATTAAGGAATAAGAATTTAATAAAATCACAAATTATTTCTTTATTTGGATATATTAAAAATATAAAGTCAACATATCTAAATGGGAACACAATTTGTCTCTGAGATTAAATGGGTATTTCGAGAATTTCCGTTATGGAAAACTTTTGATTGCATAGAGAGGAGGCCAGTTCTTTCACCGCCTTATCATGGGAGAGGGGGTAGTGTTTTCTATTTTAAAGTTGTTTATAAAATATCATGAAAGCATTAACAAATTGGATTATACTATAATTTGTTTCGAAACAATATTTTAAATTTTTTTATTTTTCTAGATTTTTTTCAAAAATTGAAATTTTTCTTTTATACTATCCTATGCATGATTAAGAAATAAGACATTAATAAAATCACAAATTATTTTTTTATTTGGATATCTTAAAAATATAAAGTCAACGTATCTAAATGGGTAAGAATAAAAAAAATAAAAAAAAAAAAAAAAAAAAAAAAAAAAAAAAAAAAAAAAATAAAAAAAAAAAAACAAAACAATAAAATAAAAAAAAAAAAAAAAAAAAAAAAAAAAACACATTGATCGGAGATTAAATGGGTATTTCGAGAATTTCTGTTACAGAAAAGTTTTGATTGCATAGAGAGGAGGCCAGTTCTTTCACCGCCTTATCATGGGAGAGGGGGTAGTGTTTTCTATTTTAAAGTTGTTTATAAAATATCATGAAAGCATTAACAAAATGGAGTATATTATAATTTGTTTCGAAACAATATTTTAAAATTTTTTATTTGTCTAGACTTTTTTAAAAATTGAAATTTTTGTTTTATACTATCCTATGCATGATTAAGAAATAAGAATTTAATAAAATCATAGACTATTTCTTTATTTGGATATGTTAAAAATATAATATCAACTTATCTAAATGAGAACACAATTAGTCCCAGAGATTAAATGGGTATTTCGAGAATTTTCGTCATAGAAAGCTTTTGATTGTATATAGAGGAGTGTATTTCTTTCATCGCCTTATCATGGGAGAGGACGGTAGTGTTTGCTATTGTAAATCTGTCGGGGTTGTAGTGATATATGACCTGTAACAACACTTGCAATGGATTTCTTTTTATTCTATTCATATTATTATGGTGACATATTTGGTGACTTAGTCAACTGTATTAACTTGCTAAGCCTACCCTCTAGTTCAGAGACACTGCCACGCATAGAATTACATGTATAACTTTTAAAACAAACTTGAAAAAAATATTAAAAATTACTCCAAAATAAAGATAAAAAATTTTCAAATATAATATACTGCATAAGGAAAAGGGTTTCAGGAATTCAGCAGGACGTTAATGAGAAGACATGACTTAAATTATTTAACTCATAATTTAAATTAAGACAGTTTTAAACAAATACACCCATCACAAGAGTGTTAAAAGAAAGCTATTTTCCCCATATTAGAAAACTGTATAAAAACTGACATTTAGCTTAAACTAAACACACTATGTGTAATTATATTATAAATAATCTTGAACTCTCGTGGTAAATAAAACATAACAATTATCTTACGTGTAGGGAATAGGATGTTTGTAATCTTTTTGGATCATTACTTTAAATACTACACATTTGACATAACTAAGTGGCTTCTAATGAAGAAATTATAATGGTCTATTTTCACATAGTGCTGTGCAGTGCAAAAGTTATTTAAAAGTGATAAATGATTCTTTATTTTTTTAAACTTAAAATTTCACCCGCACAAGAGACAGAGTGTGAAACCTCTCACTGTAATATTGATGGGAGTGAAATCAAAGATATTTTACTTTTAGGTACAGAATCCTAAAGATATACAGGATATAAGGTTGGATTGTTGCTATTTGTTGCTTAAACAATGGAAAATAGTGAAAAAGTTTATCTCAAACTAGGACTTTCTGAGAGAGGTGTAAAACGGTCACTACGAGGAGTTGAAGATCCTGATGATTGGTGACAATTAATACATTAAAATATTTTTATGGTGAAAAATATTTTAAATTCATAAACTAAGGCAACATCCAAATTAGCTTATACTTTGGTCAATGCACTTGATATTCCTGCAAGTCATTGTTCTTTGCATTACTCAAAGATATGTAAAAAATAAATACTAACTACATTATTGAAAGTAAAAATGGAACGATGAGACAGAACTGCTAATAAAAAACTGTATCATCCTCAGAATGTTTAATTACACTAATAGCAAAGTGAGTCAAATTATTATGCTTTTTGTTTCTTCAAAATTTCAAAGATATATTTTAAAATCAGCTTTATTGCAGAGAAAAAAAATTAAACGTGATAAAATATGCTTTCCAGTCTCTGAATAAGCTTATTAGTCAAAGTACTTGTGACCACTTCAGACATTTATTCTTGATGTTCTAACTGAAAAACCGTATTCTAAACCTTTAAAGGATCAAAGTAAAATTTTGATTACTTTTTCAGCTATAATTAGCTTATTTGTGGCGACTTTTTCCCCTTAATTTGCTTAATATCGACAAATTTTCTTCTTAAGTATGTAGAGCTGCAGTAAATAATACTCAATTATATCAGCAAAAATTAGGATAAATTATAAGACATGTTAATACAAAGCAACATTATCCATAAAAGCTCTTAATTACTTTCATAACGGGGTGATGAAAAAGTTACTTCTAATGCAATGAAATTATGATACTCTATTTTTATTTTACATAATACTGTTTAGCATTAAAAAGGCTGAAAAGGGATAAATGTTGCTTAAAAGTGATTTTTTGATTTTTTCAGCAGTATCAGCTATAATTATCTTCAATTCAGAAATGTTTATGCTTTAATTTGCATATTTTTGATCAAGTTTCAAGCACTGTTAAAAGAGTTGTAGGAAGTGTCTACTCTAAGTATTCATGAAAAAAAATTAAGATAGCTGAAAGAAAAGTTAATACAAAGCTATTCAAAGTAAAATAAATTTATCGGTTAATGTCATAGAAATGTAGACCAATATGTTAAAGGTCATTGTATGCTAGACATAAAATTTTTGAAATTTGCCAATATTGACCGGCATAATGAAAATATGACGCTAAATTTTTTAAAGAAAAAACACTTAAAATACTTGTATTGATTTTAACCCTTCTTTGCTTAATGAGGAAAATGTCCATTATAACATTCGATCGACGAAAAATTGTACTCATGTGTCCCATAAATGTTTTTCTAAACATATTTGTACTATAAATTGTTACTGACAACTTATTTCACGACTATTGTGTAATAAGAAATGCAGCTACCACAAAAAATTAAATGTTCCAATCATTATAGCAATTTTGAATCTGCCAAACTCTTTGTTTTGGTTGGCAGAAATGTATGATGTAAAAATTAATCTTGGTATAAATAAGAATAATAATTATTTTTTTAACCATCGTCAATAATAACAATAATTTTACAAGTTATTTTTCACGATGATGACCATTTAGATCGTACCATTTATATATATATATATATATATATATATATATATATATATATATATATATATAATATATATATATAATATATATATATATATATATATATATATATATATATATATATATATATATATATATATATATATATATATATATATATATATATATATATATATATATATATATATATATATATATGTATATATATATGTATATATATATATATGTATATATATATGTATATATATATATATATATATATATATATATATATATATGTATATATATATATATATATATATATATATATATATATATATATATATATATATATATATATATATATATATGTATATATATGTATATATACATATATACACATATATACATATATACTAACAGCATTCCTTAAATGTGTTTCGATTAATGTAGAGCTTGAATTATATAACTCTGTTTTTATAAAAGGAGCTAAAACAATGCAAGGAAGGGCATAAGAGAATAATCATTCTAAAAAATGAAAATAACAAATGTGCCTGTGTTTCATAAACCTACTTCTTAAATAAATTCTTAATGTTTTTAACAGTGCTATACAATGCTATAAAATTAACACAGTTATAATAATATTTAGAGATATATGGTATTCACAAAAAATAATATTTCCCGATATCAGATGGAATTTCACGGTATTCAATGTATCACATAATACTATATCAGCTGTGAGTAAAAAATAAAACCGAATCGAGTATGTTCTTTCTCCAATCCGAATGAGGCAACACAGCCAGTACTGAAATTAATTTTAACTATGTTATTATTAGGAAAACTGTGAGACACGAAACGTAAATCTGAGCTGCTGTAGATATAACATATAAGAAAATATATCATTTAATATAAATTTTAAACCTAAATATTCTAAGCAAATATAAAAAGCTTTACTTTAAGAATAATTGAATGAAACAGTTCGCATGTACAAATTATCATGTGGTGAATCAGGACTAATAGTAATCCACTTTGCTAAATATCAAAAAATGATATTTAGGTATATAATTTAGAGTATGGAAGGGCAGTTCATATTAAGCAAGCCGATATTTTCGTAATACCTGAAATATAACTTTTTATAAATTAGGCTCAAAACAAAGCGATTTATTTTATCATATGTTGCTATCGTACAAAGCTTTATTACACCCAAATGCACTTAATTACACTCTATTAGGTAACAATGACTAAAACCAGGCCTGTTGAGATAACACAAAAAATTAAGACACCAGATACAAATGAGCAAACCTATTTTTGAACAATCTGGTGACGCAAATACAATATAATCAATCTCAATATGGAGATGTCATAAACGGCTTGAATGTTGGAGCAACTCCCGCTGATGATGCTATCTTCAGATGAACCAAAATGGTTGAACATTCCCTGCCTCTGTTGAAGTTCTCCGTTCGCTCTGTCTTGGACTCTTTTTCTCTGAAGGGCCCTTCAAATCTGCGAGCAAAATTCAAAGACAACTGTTGCCAGGGCCAAAGACGACGGACCAGCTTTAGCAACCCCTCTTATCCAATTGGGTCGAGTTACGGGGTCACTGCATCGCCCTCGTCCCTTGATCAATATCATGAGCGTTGCCCAACAGTGTAACTCACTGTCACATTCTCATAACAAAGTGGTTAAATTTAACATATTTTCATAGTAGCATACAAAATTATATAATCTTCTAAAACACTTAATCCTACTCATAACAAAATGGTTCAAATTTTCATATTTTCCAATGTTTGAAAATTACAAAGATATATATTTTAAAACCAGCTCTACTACAGATAAAATAAAAATTTTAAAAAAGTATACAAAATTTATTTCGATCTCAATAACTCATGATTTAATTAATGTATTTGGTGATCATTCAAGCCTTTGTTATTTGTTTACAAACAAGAGAACTCTAAAGTATTAAACGATAAAACGTAGATTTTTATTACTTTTATAGATATATTTAGTTTATATTGAACTATTTTTACCTTAATTTGATTAACACGATAGCCATTCTTTTATAAAAAAGTGTAAGAAATACATGCTCTATTTTTTCCTATTGTATAAAATGAAGGCTACGATAATGCAAATCTTAATTACCCACTTAAAATTGTAACGTATATTTCTAGTGTGGCTCTAATGAACAGACATAATACTTTATTTTTTACATTCGGTTGTACCGTAGAAAAAAGAGCTTCGTTTAAAAGTGATAAACGCTTAAAACATTGATATTCTGATTTTCAGTTGTATAAGATATAATTATCTTCATTTATCGATGTTTCAGCCTTAATATGCATAATCCTATTACGTTTCTACATTTGTTGAAAGATATTAAAGAAACACCAACTCTAAGCATCCGGGGAATAAAAATTGCCAAAGTTAAAATAAAAGCTAACAAAAAGCAAAGTTATCCCCAAAAAATTCTTAATTATGTTCATAGCAAAGAAAATCAAATTATGAGATTTTTATATTCAATGAAAACACAAGAAATAAAAGTTCCAGATATATTGTTTATGATATACATTTACGAAAATAATTTTCCATTATATATTTATTCGAGTATTTGCGATAAACTCTTTCAATGTGTATAAATAGTATATACAAAAATGTACAGTCCTTCATCTCAACTGTATATATGATTACAATAATTTCTGTTTTATAATTAAGTTCTACTATAATTATACAGAAAATATTTTAAAACAACTGGAATAGAGATAAATCTTGTTAGAAATCTTAACACACATAAAAAAAAATAGATTTTTGTTAAATAATTTTTTTTGTCATATTTGCATCAAAATGGAAACAAAATGCACTAGAATATAAACTAATGTTTAATAATAACTCTTTCATATTTTTTATAACATTACAGTATATATTTTTTATTTTCCCGCATTTGGGTTAGATTAGCTTTACAATTATGGATATTAACATTATAATTAATATAACACTATAATATTATGTAAATATAATATATATGTATATTTCAAAGCTAGAGTAGGGCTTATTTAATAGCTTATGCCCGCCGTTTGAATGATGCCATGTTTATTAGGTATGAAAGAATAATGTTATAAAAAAAATACTTCTATGACTTTTTATCCCTATGGCATAGGCGATATATATATATATATATATATATATATATATATATATATATATATATATATATATATATACATAGATACTATAATGATAAAAAAATAAAAGCTATGCATTGTAATAGATTATGCATTAACCCTTCAACAAAATAATCTACGTATAATATTGTAATATGATAATTAAAAGCGTAATATATATATATATATATATATATATATATATATATATATATATATATATATATATATATATATATATATATATGTACAAGTTGTTGTTATAAATTATGTATTAATCTTTCAACAAAATTATCTACGTATAATATTGTAATAGGACTATATATATATATATATATATATATATATATATATGTATGTATATAATTAAAAGCTGTTGTAATAAATTATGCATTAACCCTTCAACAAAATTATCTACGTATAATAATGTAGTATGAAAATATAAACACACACACACACACACACACACACACACACACACACACATATATATATATATATATATATATATATATATATATATATATATATATATATATATATATAAACCGATCAACATTGTAGTGTTAACGAGAATATGCTAGATAGCATAGTTTTCACAAATTTGCGAATACTCGGATTGGAATATTTAAAATTTAATTGGAAACTTTAAAGAGTTTCCATGGTTTACAGACATATCAATAATAATATTAGTGTATAAATAGGAGAAACATGAGTAGAGTTTATGTTCCTTAACTCCTTCTTATGCAATGGAATTTGGCATTATAAAGGAAATGAAAATTAAAGGATGGCATAAAAAGTTTAAACTTACCAATTCCAAGAAACTTTACGTAAGAGTATCACTGTTTTAGAAATAAACATTGAAATATATATCTTTAATTCTCAAGTTTCAAGTTAATATATATTCTTATATATGCTTTCTTACGTTTTTAAATAAACCGGTGAAAAAATAATCTTCATACGATTAAGAAAAATCGAATTAAGAGATTCTAAGGTAATAAAAGCAAATTTAAAATGTTAACAAAACTTGTGCGCTAAGCAAAAGTATCCAACTCAATCAAGGGGATTAATTCTTAAAGTAACGTTAAATAAATAATGAGAATTTTTAAATGATAAAAGTTAATATTTAAACTACACCTTTTACCTTTAAAAATGAAGCAGAACATCTTGTGCATCAAGAAAAAAATCATGTTTATCTTAGAGCAACCTTACGCAGTGTTGAATTTTAAGATAAGTATGTAGAACTGAAAGTTTTATACTGTACAAATACATAGTTTTTTTTCTTATTCATGTTATGTTTACTTTTAGATGCAAAGCAAACAGCACTAGCATAACATAATCTGTGTTATTTCATCTCCCAGTTTTTCAGAGATACTTCCATATTACTGCATATCGTGTCATTAATTTTGATTTTTATAAAATATGTGAGATGTCAAGCGGCTGTCATCAATATATGATATATATAATAAGTCTTGAATTATTTTTCATTTAATATTTTAGATTATTAAGAAGCTACAATTAATAAAACATGAATCGCTTATTTTTTTAACATTTCCAAACAGCCAAATTATAGCCAAATAGGTGGGGTGCTTCCAGAACTAATTTTGGATTTTCCTGGATTAAATCAAACTATTAGCATGTTTTTGTTTCGAACAGTATGATATACTTTTTTTTAATAAAATCAGCTAACTAGACTGTTACTGATTAAGGCAAAGTTCGAAGATCTGAATACATCCATGTTATGAAATAAAAGTTATGAAATGTCTTGCAGGACATAATTATTATATAAGAATTTGCTTGGGCAAATTAAAAAAAATAAAATATCTCCACCAGAGGGCATTTATTGTAGAATTACAATTTTAGCCAAAATTTACTCTGGCTATAAAAATGCATTGTAATGGTACATGTTTCACATGACAACCATCATTTCCAGCTACCACTTGAAACCATAAAACCGCTTGTTTTACAACTGACCTCAGCATGTCCGGAGAAATAATGGGAGTTTTTCTTTAAATGTCGTCTTCCAGATCAGGTACAGCTCTTACATTATACTAGACTAACCTCCAAAGTCAAAAGTGACATGGGTCTGGGGATCGGAGGGGGTCACACATTAGGAAAAAGACAGCTGATGACACATTATAATGTTAACTGACTTTTTAGAGTATAACAGGAAGTCTAATGTTTTGAGGAGCCCCATTTTAGATTTGGGCTCTAAGGTAATTTGAACCATCCAGTCAGTTTTAACAAGCCAAGAACTTTACCTTATCTGAAAGAGAGCATTTCCTTGGACACACTGTGGCTAACTGTAGACATACTTCCTAAAAATTTCTAATAGTAGCTGAACCTCATTGCAGTCGTGTTGAACATGTTTTGTTGTGTTCATTTTTTACGAGTAAATATTCGTAAAATATGTACTTTATCAAAACATGTCTTCTTGTGAAAATTAGAACCATTTATTAATTGTACGATCAATTAAATTCTCATCCCATCTTTATATCCTACATTTCCTCCTTTCCTTACTTTCTATATATCCTCCATTTTATAACTTCCTGAACAATAATTTTGACTGTAGACAACTATAATGTAGGGAAGTTTAATTTTGGACACTCTATATACATCCATAGATCTGTGAGTTCAAGGCTCAAGCTGGGCAAATATCAATGTGTTTTACTGATGAAAGCTGGAGCACATTGGATAGGACCATGGTCGCTATGTCCTCCAATTTCCAAAGATACCACTGAAAGTGGCAAGTCAAGAATGAGGATCATCTGCCTATTCCCTGCTTCCAAAATATCAGGATTTACATTTAGAAGTCCAATCTTTCGAGACAATGGTAATCATCTTTCAACGAAAAGTCATACGACTTCTAGATGGATTTGAAGCTAACCAAACTACTCTGACGATATTTTTAATGTTAATTGTAGACTCATTGAAACTTTGTTAAGAATTCATTAAATTGGTAAATTCATAATATTGCAGAACACATTAAAGCTAAGACTTAACCAATCTTTCATAACCTAAAACATATTTTTAAAATTAAAATAAAAATTAAAACTAAATTTGAGGTATTTCTGGAATTTTAAAGAGGCTGTAATCTATAAAACAATTTCCCTTAATGAAGCAGTAAACTAAAACTAATTAAGAATAATAGAATTTGTAATTCTTCATGAAAAATATAAATTCTTTAATCTCATGTCGATAATCCTTTTAGACTACTAGCTTGTGTCTGTTATAAATCATTAATGCTATTTTTTAACAATTTGTTTTACAAATAATCCAATGGTGTAATTAATCACACTGATTTTATGCCGAAATAAAGAATAATATTACCTGGGTATTCATGTTTAGTCAGATTTTTCAAAACTGCAAGAAAACAGTTCAAATATTGATGCAGTCTTTTTTTGTAAATTTAATGCCAATATCTAGTGTTGATACGTATCTAAAAAAGTTCACTTTAAAACTAGTTAATTAAAAATGTACAGAAGAGAAATGAACAGAAACAATACAAGGAACACAAAAAGTACTTAAATTATATAATAGTTTTTTTTTCTTTCTATTTAGCCTTTGGTATCAAAATAAATTGATGTTATTTTGGAAATTAAATTTTATCAGATAAAAAAATAAAGGCAGGATTTTTTTGTGCATGTTCTAACTATAGTTTTCTTTGAAAAGGGGAAGATAATAGTTAAAAACAGTTAATAACTTGAAAAAGACTCTATTTAAGATAATATAAATAGTTTATTTTTTTGTGCAATTTCTAGGGATATTTTAAAAGGAATTTTATAATCTAAAATCTATTCATCATTGTAATGTTCAGCATTAATTTCCACTAAAATTATTCTTAATTATTTTAATCCATTTAATAAAAGTTTTAGGTTATTTCTTTATAATGAGAATGTTTTAGAAAGAAAGCCTTAAAACTAAAGTTAAATAAAAACATTTTTAACCAGTCATTTTTTTTGACATATTTCATATAAGTAAACTTCTTTCCAGAAGTAAGTAATGTTAAACTAACATTTTTCCTACAAAGATGAGTGTATTTATTTTACCTTTTTTTAATTTGTTGTACTTGCCTTTAAACAACACTTAAATGTCTTTGCATTTTAAAATATTGAAGTAAAATACCAAATTTTATTTTTCTATGAAATAAACCATTGTCTTGTTATCCAACCAATATAACCATTTGAAAATAATTTATTGTCTTTTGAATGATGCATAGTTTGTATTTCGGAACAATAAAGTTATTTCTATACAGATATAATATTAAATCATTTCTATTAGTTATTACTGTGCAAAATCAGTAAAATAACAGCTTTCGCAAAAAGTACAGCACTTGTGCTCTCACGTAAAATTGCTGACCTCGCGGTCTGGAAAGTTAAGTTTTATGTCTGTAAATTCTGAATTTTGGTGAATTAAAAATAAATAAAATTTCCTTTGAAGTAAACATTTAATTATCCCGCATTTTAAAATATTGTGTTTACATGATACATTTTCTATAATGAAATACATCATTGCCTTTTTCCCGAAAATTGCTGAGAGCTCAATTTGGAAGTTTAATTACTATATCTGTGAATTCTGAATTTTAATTAGTGAAATAGAAAGAAAATTTGGTCTTCAATAAACCCTTCATTATATTTTAGATTTTGTATGATGAAGTAAATCATTGTCCTTTTACCTGAAAATTGATGAGAACATGAACTGTATTTTAATTACTATGTTTGCACATTTCAACGAATTAAAAAGTAATAAAATTTGATGTTCAATAAGCACTTAATTGTGTTGCATTTTAATATATTGTGGTTATATAATACGTTTTAGATTTTGTATGATGAAATACATCATTATCTTTCTACCCGAAAATTGATGAGAGCATGATCTGAAAGTTTAATTACTACGTCTCTAAATTCTGAATTTCGATGAATTAAAATGAAATGAAATTTGGTCGTCAATCAATATTTATCTATTTTATATTTCAGAATATTGCGGTTAAATAATGCATTTTACATTTTCTATGATGAAATACATCATTGTTTTTCTACCGAAAAATGAGAGCACATCTGTAATTTTATTTACTATGTCTGCAAATTTCAACGAATTAAAAAGAAATAAAATTTGGTATTCAATAAGCACTTAACTGTATTGCATTTTAATATATTATGGTTATATAATACATTTTAGATTTTTTATGAGGAAATACATCGTCTTTCTACCCAAAAATTGATGAGAGCATGATCTCAAAGTTTAAATACTATGTCTGCAAATTCTGAATTTCGATGAATTAAAAAGAAATAAAACTTGGTGTTCAATAAGCACTTAACTGTATTGCATTTTAATATATTATGGTTATATAATACATTTTAGATTTTTTATGATGTCATCATTGTCTTTCTACCCAAAAATTGATGAGAGCATGATCTGAAAGTTTAATTACTATGTCTCTAGATACTGAATTTTGATGAATTAAAAAAAATAAAATTCGGTCTTCAATAAGTACTTAACTATTTTATATTTCAAAATATTGCAGTTAAATAATGCATTTACATTTTCTATGGTGAAATACATCATTTTCTTTTTACATAAAATTTGAAGAGAGCATCATCTGTAATTTTATTTACTATATCTAAAAATTTTAATGAATTAAAAAGAAATAAAATTTGGTCTTCAAAAAGCATTTAACTATATTGAATTTTAAAATATTGTATTTATATTATACATGTTACATTTTGTATAATGAAATACATCATTGTCTTTCTACCCAAAAATTGATGAGAGCACCATCAGTAATTTTAATTACTATATCTGTAAATTCTGAATTTTGATGAATTAAATAGAAATAAAATTTTGTCATCAATAAACACTTAATTATCTTGCATTTTAAAATATAGCTGTTAAATAATACAATTTACAATTTCTATAATGAAATACATCATTGTTTTTCTATACAAAACTTGATGAGAGCACTACCTGTAATTTTAATGACTATGTTTGCAAATTTCAATGTATTAAAAATAAATTTGGGCTTTGATAAGCGCTTAACTATTTTATATTTTAAAATATTGTGGTTATATAATACATTTTACATTTTCTATAATAAAATACATCATTGTCTTTCTACCCCAAAATAGATGAGAGTACGATCTGTAATTTTAAATACTATGTCTGCAATTTTCAATGAATTAAAAAGAAAAAAAAATTGGTCTTCAATAAGCACTTAACTATATTGCATTTTATAATATTGTAGTTATATAATCTATTTTACATTTTGTATAATGAAATACATTATTGTCTTTCTACCTGAAAATTGATGAAGAATACGATCAGGAAGTTTAATTAGTATGTCTGTAAATTCTGAATTTCGATGAATTAAATAGAAATAAAATTTAATTTTCAATGAACACATAACTATCTTGCATTTTAAAATATAGCTGTTAAATAATACAATTTACAATTTCTATAATGAAATACATCATTGTTTTTCATTACAAAAACTGCTGACCTATCTGGAATATTGAATAATACATCTGTAAATTTGGAATTTCGACGAAATTTTTAGCCTTTTTTATTAAAATTTGGTCTTTTATTACATATTTTTACTTTAAAATACATTATCCGGGTTGTATTTCAGTTATTGGTTCATTATCTGAATCTTGTGCTTTTTAGCCATCATTCATAACATTAAAAATGAAGATATTTTCATCTTAAATCACTACAGAAATTAATCTGTATATATCACTTTAAATAACGTCGAAAGATGCAAGTATTTTTAAGAAGAAAGTTTATACTTTCATCTTATGCAAAATTCCTGCTTTAATCTTGAATAAAACATAAATGCAATACTCTCTAAACATCTCAGTATCCTTTACTTCATTTATATTCTCTGCACTATCTCCACTTACAGGCCATTCTTAGTATCACGTTGTTTACAACCTGAAATAAAACTGCACTATTCTATTGAGAAAAAGTTTTGTTATTGGGAAAGAGAGAAAATGATGCAGGGACTCTTTCGAAAAGTGCGTATAGAATTACAAAAGCTCATTTTTTAAAGATGCTTTTAATGTAACCAGAACATTTCACGAGCTATCAAAAAATACATCGTTTTAATGTTTCGCATTTATTGTGTTTCTTGGGTGAAATCCATAGTACTTATATTGTGATATTTCACCCAAGATTTTTCTTTCTTTCATGAATCTAGATTCATGTTTCAAATCTAAAGTAAATAGTTTTTACTATATTTTTATCTCTGCATGCGAGTAGTTTGGGGACCGCATTATAGTAAACATTTGGCAGTTATGTTTATAGCATAAATAGTCTTTCATAACGCATTTCGATACCGAATATTGCTGTTCATATCTCGGTATTAGTTGTATTTTATCTTCACTACTTGTTTAAAATAATCGAAAACAACCTTGAAAAAGTATAAAGTTTCTTTTTGTTGCAGAAAATGGGACTCGAAGTCTATAGTTATTTTCATTTAATCCTTCTTTGCATGATTTTTTTCATTTTGCGAAATAAATCAGGGTTATACACGTCATGCTGTGTATTAAATGAAAAATATTTAAAAATTCCCAGTATAAAGTAATTTTTATAAAATGATTAAAAAACTCTATAATGGATTTATCTATCATCATGTGAATTTACATGTTAAACTCAGTACAAAATAAAAAAATATAATTAGCTTTAAATCATTCTTATACTTAATGATAATTAAAAAACAATTATTATTGTTACTTAGACACAAATTAATTCGTCATACATTAGAAGGGAAGCATCTGAATAGTCATTTAAATTTCTGTCACATGGTTTTGGGAAGGCTACTCAAGGAATTCGGTATAAGTTTCACAGAAAATAAAAGAAACACAAAAACCTTGTGTTCTAATATTTATTGCCTTTATTAGCAAACAAATCTCAGATTAGCAATAAAAAAGTATTTAAAAAACCTATGTTTCTCCCAAGTATAAGAACCAGAGGCATGAACTTCAAGCACTCTGTAATGATCGTAATATTTGTCTTTTTTTGACAGCTAAGTAACCTATTACGCAATAATTGTGAATAACATTCCAGCAATAGCCAGTTTACTGTACACCTTATTTGAGTACCATTATTTGTTCACTAAATGTTACGAGGGAAATTTCCCTCAACATGAAAAGAATGGTTAAACTGAGGATTTAGGATTAAAAAAATATATAGTTCTTTAAACGAATGGTCAGTGGTTTTTGGCATGTTCATATAAAAGTCAATTGAGTTCTAATGCAAAATTGGCTGTCAATTACATCAAAAGGTTGGATTTCTAAAAGTGACTTCGTGTAATTTAGAAGCAGGAATCAATGACTAGACCTTGAATTTTATGCGTCCCACTCGCCATTAATTTAAACGTAGTGGTGGCAGATGGTAACACACTATAAATATCACTGTGCATGTGTAAAAATATGAAATTCAAAAGTTACATATATACATTTTTATTTTATAAAATTAAAGGAACTAAATATTTAACTTTGGCGTATGAAGTCCATCAAGCATTAGCGATTCATGGTAAGGTTACACTTTACCGCTAACTGCAACATAAATACGGAATAAGGATTTAGGTCGTTGAATCCGAAGCAAAAAATAAATGCGATGCATGAAAAAACATCAAAGTGGAGTTTCTCATCACTACTCGGGAAAATGTTGTTTATGTATTATGGGCAAAAAGCTGATGTTTCTTACGGCATGAACAAGAACTCAGGTTCCGGCTGAAGAGAATTCAAGATTCCTCTCTTTATAGCTGTCTGTAGCGAGATCATGCAAAATTTTGGTAGCTGGCCATGGAGTCCGTAAAAAACAGATACAAGTCAGAAAAATTAAAATATTTTTATTTACATTTGTAAAAATGCTTACTTTTTGTGGTCTCCACAGACACGACGGACCTTCATTGAGTTTGAGCCTCTATCTCGATAACTACTAGACGGCTGCCTTTGCCGACTGATGTTCTATGCTTAAAAAAGACATTTCATGCTGTTTATCTTGAAAACAATTTATAATAAAAGGGAATAAAATAATGATTATGATGTGTAAATTTAGTTTATTTTAAATACTAGATAAAATGAATCAAATACATGAAAATGAAACTGCATTAAATGTATTTTTAAATCTTAGATTGAATTATAAAAATATACTGAATCATTCACTAACCATTAATATGAAAGAAATCATTCCTGCACTCATGATATATTAAACAAGTAAATAATTCATGAATCGGATATCAAACAATGAATAAATAATAATTCATGAATTTTATATCCTTTCATTTACCCTCCCCCCTTCCCCTTCTTTTTCGATTAACTTTTGATTTTTTTTGTAACACCTGCATAATGGAAATCTATTTTTTTATTTTATTTCACCTATTATTTTATACTTTTATTATTATAACTAACTGTACATTTTTAGTGTATAAATATTTTACTGAAATTCCCACTCTATGGTTTTAAATTTAATTTAATTTTACTCTCAGCTTTAAGTAAATACAGTTTTATTTAATCATGTTACTAATGAAATGAATGATGTTAGTTTCCCATCATGTTATTCTATTTATTATTTTATAATTTCATTAAATTAACTGAACATTTTTATGTATATTTATTCTATTTTAATTTCCCCTCTAAAGTTTCAAATATAATTTACTTTTACACTCAGCTTTAAGAAATACAGTTTTATTTAATTAAGTTACTAATTCAAAGAACGATCTATTTTCTATCATTTTATTCTATCTATTATTTTACACTTTAATTAAATTAACCGAACTTTTTAATGCATAGTTATTCTATTGTAAATTCCTGAGGCTTTAATGTAATTTACTTTTACACTAATACAGACTTTACTAATACAGATATATTTTATTTATGTTACTAATGCAAAGAATGCGATTAATTTCTATCATTTTAGTGTATCTATTATTTTACACTTTAATTAAATTAACCGAACTATTTAATGCATAGTTATTCTATTGTAATTCCTGAGGCTTTAATGTAATTTACTTTTACACTAATACAGATTTTTACTAATACAGATATATTTTATTATATTACTAATGCAAAGAATGCGATTAATTTCTATCATTTTATTCTATCTATTATTTTACACTTTAATTAAATTAACCGAACTTTTTAATGCATAGTTATTCTATTGTAATTCCTGAGGCTTTAATGTAATTTACTTTTACACTAATACAGATTTTTACTAATACAGTTTTATTTAATTAAGTTACTAATTCAAAGAACGATCTATTTTCTATCATTTTATTCTATCTATTATTTTACACTTTAATTAAATTAACCGAACTTTTTAATGCATAGTTATTCTATTGTATTTTTTCCCTAAAGCTTTAAATGTAATTTACTTTTTATCTGATCTTTAAGTAAATACAGTTTTAATTAATTATGTTACTAATAAAAATAAGACTGATAATTTCCGTCTCTTTATTTCTTCTATTATTTTATATTTTCATAATGTTAACCGAAATTTTTTATTGTATAGCTATACTATTGTAATTCATTCTCAAAGATTTCAATTACTTTATAATTACTTTTTTCTGTCAACTTTAAGTAAATAAAGTTTTATTTAATTATGTTACTAATGAAAAGAATGCGGTTAATTTCCATCATTTTATTCCATCTATTATTTTATACTTAATTAAATTAACTGAACTTTTTTAATGTATAGTTATTCTACTGTTATTAATACTTTAAGGCTTCAAATATAATTTACTTTTCATCTCACCTTTGTGTAAATACTGTTTTATTTTATTATGTTTCTAATGAAAAGAATGCGGTTAATTACGATCATTTTATTCCATCTATTATTGTACATTTAATTAAATTAACTGAACTTTTTTAATGTATAGTTATTCTACTGTTATTGTTTCTTTAAGACTTCAAATATAATTTACTTTTCATCTTACCTTTGTGTAAATACAGTTTTTTTTTATTATGTTTCTAATGCAAAGAATGCGGTTAATTTCCATCATTTTATTCCATCTATTATTTTATTGAAAATATAAAATGTTAACCTCACATTTTTATTGTATTGTTATTCTATTGTAATTCTTTCCCTAATGTTTCAAATATAATTTACTTTTACTTTGAGCTTTACGTAAATACAGTTTTATCTAATTATGTTACTAATGCAAATAATACGATTAATTTCTATTAGAAAATTCATAGGATAAGTTTTTGCCGTCGACGGTTAATGAGTTTTTATGTAAAACCAGGTAAACATTGATGATACATTTTTCCCTCACAATGCAGTTTTTAAAGGATAATTTCGGTAATAAACGAATGTATCTTAAACTTGGTTATGATAGATTACTGAGTCATTATATTCGCTTCCGGGGAAGTTCTTTAATGATGCATGCAAAATATTCACTGTAAATATATGATAAAATTTTATACGTTTGCTCCATTCAAAAAATGTGCGAGAAACGTTTTTTCCTCAAAATATACTGAACGATAAAAATGAAGACGTACTTTTTTTGCCCCGAAAGCGTGTCACGCTATGATTTATGATAAATTGCACCATCAAAATTCATCGCAGATTTAAAAGTGAAATGGACATTTGTATCTTTCGCGAAATGGTGTAAACGGAATAAAAAATGGAAACCCAAATGTTAAGAAAAATGTGTATATATAACTGTAGAATATATTAAATTTTAGAATTGTTTACAATAAATGTCCAGTTTTTCTATTAAGTTAGTTAGAATGAACTGGTTTTAGGAATAAAAATCATATGTTTAAAAGGAAACCTGTCACTTCAAACTTCCAAAACCTGAATATGCCTGTATAAGCAATAGGTTAACACAAAAACCTTCGACTGGTTTAATACTAAACATACTATATAAAGGTTCAAATGACCCATAAGGTTTATGTAAAAAATGCAATGGGAAATGAATTAAAAATTCTTATTCTTTGTGTTCGCAATACATAAGAATTGACAATATAAAATTTTTTTAATTATAATAAAGTTTATTTGTCTATTTCCTTTCAATTTTCAAATTTCATACATTTATAACTAGAAAAAATAAATTCCGGTCATTTGACCGGCTATGGTAGAAATAGGTATTATTATGTGTTGGTATGTTTAGTGTCAGACATGCTAAGATTAGTGACAATTTGTTTTGTTATTAAAAATACGTTGTATTTATACACAATGGTCTTTATTTTTAGATATTAAATTATAGTAATAATTCATGATAATATATTACAATTTCAAAAAGTACATTTAGGAAATAAAATATATAGAGAGACAACTTTAATCGATTGGTTTATTGAGTTTCTTAGTCAAAGTTTCTTGCACAGTTCAATAGAAGTTTTTAAAATTTATATATATATACACAACGACTCGACAGACGTTGTCCTGTTTTAACGCTGCAAATCCAAAAGTTGTAAAATGTTTTAAAATAAATTATAAATTCAAATATTTTATGGAAAAGTAAGAAAAAATTTTTAAAAATACTTGAAGTCACCACGCGTACATTCACCACAAACGTAACTAGATTAATTTAAAATTTCAATGTTTCCTATACAGAGATTCCTGAGTGAGACTTCCTGCTTGCACTGAAGCTCTTTGCGCTGACCACTGTACCACAGATATGTTGACAGTGGAAGGTTTCAAGCGGCTTTTTAATAATCTCTATAAGTTGAGAATTTTGGATTTTTAATAAAAAACATTTGCTATTGAATCATATGTGGAATCTAAACCATTCTTGAATCAACTTTGTTACATTCACAAAACTTCATCAAAATAACTTAGGCCGTTTAGGAGGAATTCTATTACAAACACGAGGACAGAAGAATTTTGTATATAAAGATATATATTGTGCATTTTCTGCTTATCGATATTTTATATTTAGACAAAATAACTGCATTTTAGTTTCCACTTTTGGAAAACTAGTAGTGAAACCATTTTTTGCATATTCATAGATCTTTCAATATCAAATTTTTATAGATTTTCATGGGTATAAAATTAGGAAAAGTCAAGAAATGTATCTCAATTTTGTAAGCAACTTCATCAAAAAAATTGGACACAAAATATTTTTTGTGCCAAAATGACCCATAACGTGTTTCTAGTGTTAATGTGTTTGCATTCTTGTCTTGAAAATTAAGAATTTTCTCGAAGGTGTAAATTACTTAATGTTACACATAAATTATGAACAGCTATTAATGGATTTTTTTCCTATTTCTTGAGCCAATATAGTTACAGTCGAACTCCGGCATGTGTAATCCGGACGATTACACATGAAGGTTAGAGTGCTGGGCGTCCGTACTAGAGTTTTTGGTTTCAAATACCACTGTAGTATAGATGTATGACATTAAGCATAAGATCCGGTTGTCGTTAATCCTCATGTTGCAAAATATAGACCGTAGCACTCCACACGTAAATCAAGCCTGCATATGTAAAACTGCCGGATATACCTAAACAAAATTTTGATCCAGATTATTATCTGTGTTTAATGCTAATTTATATTTCTATCCCCGAAATTTTAGAAATCTGATGTCTGATACATTTATCCAGTCAGCCACTGTTAATTGTATTTCATCATACTAAAACGTCCAGCTGCATAATCCATGTTTTAAGAAATATCAAAATAAATTACCAAAATTGTGATTGATTTTTAGAGATTTTTTTTTTTACTTATAAGTCTATTTTTGATACGATTACATTATTTATACGAATTATTTTTTAAAATTATTATTATTATTATTTTAAATGCAGGGCTTGTATTTTCAGCAATCGCTACTACCAAGGCGAAGGTTTTATATTTAAGTGTGGGAGCACCATTTACGCTGCCAAAACATTAGCCTTCGGGAATATGTAAACAAAGTAGGTGTTCGTAATTTAAAAGCAGCGAATAAATAGTAAACCCTAGACATGTCCTGCCACCTCCAGAGAAATCTCCTAGAAACTTTAAGGACAGTGTGACCTCGCACCTATTTTAGGTATCTCAGCTACCATTGATGAAAACGATGTTGGATTATTCTTTGTATACGATTTGACCGGCTAGAACCTAGAACTCAAAGTGGTTATAATACCGCTGCTTTAGTCAACTAAGCTACCACTGCTCTCTGATTCTTAAACATGCTTAACTAAAATTTACCGTAGTTACATATTGGTAAGTGAAATTTACGAGATCTTACTTTAAAATTGCACCCTTAAAATATTTAAACAATTATTCATCAGGAAATGTTTTCTGTTTATTTCAATGGCCAATCATGGGACAATCTCTGGTAAGAGGTTATATTTTACATGGACGCACTTTTATTAGCCAAGAAATGAATTGTTTCTCATGTTCTTAAATATGAACTACTCACTTATTCTTAAATATGTTTGATTAAATATATTTTTATGCTTGATTAATTTTGATGTATTGTAGTTATCTATTTGTGTGTGGCATTTAACAGATGTTGCATTAAATGTTCACCCTTGAAATATTTAAATATTCATGCTTCAGGAAATTAATTACTTTTTAGTTCAGCGGCCATGATGTGACAATCTTTACTAAAGTGGACATATCTCACATAATCTCATTTCTTAGGAAAGATATATTATTTTAGAAAGTTGGGTTACGCATCCATTTATGTATAATATGTGTGCATTTCTATAACAATATATATTAAAAGTACCATTAGAGATATAAGTATTATTGCAAGAGGACTTCACTACAATAATTTGGTCTTACGAGTTCGGTGACAGTCTGAATCAACAAACGAATCTTCAGTATATGTTAATTAAAAATAAATTAACCACTAGTGAAGTTATTTAAAGGAATCGCAGCTTAATTTCTTAACTTCTAATTGATTAGATATCATTAGTTTAAAATGTTCAAGATCTAACATCAGTTTTATATAGAAATAAATTGCCTATTGAGATTTAATATTATTTTAAATACTACATACGTGACTAAATATTGCTATATGATATAAATATTTTAATAGATTCAAGTATTTTATTTCATATAACAGTAATGATTCAATTTTAACCTAATATAAACTCGGGATATTCGATATTATACAAATAACGCTTTAAATCGAACGAAATGTAATAAAATTTGTAATCACAATATTCCTAATACTTATACATTAGTAATATAATCCATTCTCATTATCATTTCCTTTTCGTATAACTCCAAAATGCGTCGTAACCACTTTGGGAGGTTTCGAGTTCCTCAATCGATTATTCCTTCTATAAGCGTACCTTTTGAAGGTCAGAAATTGCTCTTAAAATGTTAGATAGCTTTAGGGAACAATTTAAGGATCTCCGAACGTTTCCTGTCCTTTTAATAATTAACTTCTTTTGCTTCGTTTTTGATATATTTGTGTCTGTACACAAACTTTTAATTATGTTACGTTGTTTTCTGCCTCGAAGCAGGAGACAGTGTTAAAATTCCAATTCTTCATTTCTATTTGGAAGAAGGTTTACTTTTGGAATATTTAAGAGAATTGTAGTAGATTAAATTGGTTTCACAATTGATTTAAATTTAATTATTGGTGTGAAGATAACTACTTAAAACTATTAGAATTTTTTAAACTTGTTTTTATGGCAAAGGAAAGAATAATTAGTACTTTGTTATAATAATTGAATCATATTCTTTTAGAAACCATACGTATGGATTTTCTACTTTTAATTAATCTCTTATTAATATTCGAACTCATTAATATTCAAATTAATTCTATTTCACATATGCTTTTAAATGTCTATACACATATATGTAATTATAATTTATCTATGCTAACAAATCTTGTAAATATATTTGTAATATAATTACAGACATTATGTTTCTTAGAAACCAATCATTTCATTTTCGGATATCTTATATATAATTGAAGATATCGAGGTTTAAAGTTAAGTCCTAGTTTAATTAAAATTGAATGGTGGTCAGCCGATGATGTCAAATGATGTATAGTGTATCGCTCTTGGGTACTAGAGATTTTTAGTTGAATAGTAAAAAATATTTTAATATTTAAAGTAACATCTATTGAAATTATTGTTTTTCAAAGTATGAAACACTTTTTCCAAATAAAGCATTTTAGTGATTTTGGTTTTGATAATAAGTAAGCAAATATTTTCTTGTGAACAGCCAAAAGATTAGCTATGATTTTTTTATCCCTATTTCATTTAACGTTTGTAAGACTGAAACCGGTGACACGTCTTTTACAGTAAACTTTTAGTGGATCCTCAAATGTTTTCCCCACGCTCCCCCAAATTATTATTTTTCATGCAATATGTAACCCCTCAAATGTAAGAAGGACCTTGCAGACGATCGAAGGGAACATTTACTAACCATTAAGGAAAATATTTATATATATCTTTACCTATGGTATTCTTCTACTTCTTCAGCAGCACTACAGCTTAGTGGAGGCCAAGGCTTTCTTAATTTGCCTTTTCCAGGCAGGACGACATTCCGCTAGATTTCTAGACCTGTCTGCTTCCAACATCTTCGAATCCGTCTCCCCAATGTCCAACCAACTCGTAGCTGGCCTCTCTCATATCCTTGTTCCTTAAATCCTCAAAAATATCAGTATTTTAACTGATCCTGAATCTTTAAGTGAAAAACCGTCCTGTAGGACTTAAAACCCCCAAAATATTAGGTATTATATTTTTATTTTATACCTTATGGTTATATAAACTTTTCTATGTATTATTTTTTAGCTGCTAGAAAAATTGACTGATGGATCTTTTTTTCAGAAATCAGTTAAATATTTTCCTTTGCATTATTAAATGTCCCATTCTCACTACCATATAGAATAATTGGTCTGATTAGGGTTTAAACATGGTTTGTGTAAACTTACTTTTGTATCATTGTTAAGGAATTTTGAATTGTATTAGTTCATCAAACCACAAAGGCATATGTTGGCCATCCAATGTATGTTCCTAACTTTTACTTTTATGTCATTTTTGTTGGTAACAAGCGTGACCAGATAATTAAATTTGGAGACTCCTTTAAATGTATAATTCCCAATTCTGAGTGAATGTACATCATGTACCTTAGAGCTTAATATCATAATTTGTTTAACCGTTTACTGTTAAATTCATATCCTTGGAAGCATTCTCAAGGGCAGTCAATGTCTCTACCACATCCTGCTTTGTTCGCCCAACTATATCAATACCATCTGCGTTGAATAGTAGTTGTATAAATCTCTGCAGAATAGTGGCTGTTGTATTGATCTCTAAATCCCTTATACCATTTTCAAGGGCAATATTAAATAAAATGCATAATAGAGAGTATCCTTGTCTAGGACCTCTCTCTGTATAAAATACTTCTGATACGTTAGAAAGGAGTTTAACTCTACATTTTACACTTCCTAATGTCATTTTGACAAGATTGGTACGTAAGGGTTTTTATTAGAATAATATAAGTATAGGTTCTTGAACTAGTATGCTTCTTTCGAGAGACAATTTTTGCTAAATGTAGTGTCAATCCTATACCAATAACTCAAGTCTCTAACATTAGTATACTTTTTCAGCAAGTACATTAATAGATATCATGAAAAATAGCTATATCTATTATAAAGCTTAACATTACAGTATCGTGTTTACGCATAAAAGCTAATAAGTCTCTCACCCCGAAATTTTTCTTTTTTAACAGTAACATCTTTTAGTTAAAATTTGCATACCAAAATTATGTTACAAAATTTAGTTTGAGTTAAAGAAAATTGCACTAATAAGGGAAATCTTTAACATCTAGACATTGTATAATAATAGCCTAAGTTATCTGTTCGTCTGTCCTCCAATTTATGAAGCGGTTGGACCTGGAATGGATAGAGGCATCCATTCAAAGAGAATAAAGTTTATGTTCTCTTAAACTATAGATCCGATTCTAATATAAATTTGTATAAATATGCTTCATATTACAGCGAAAATACTGTCGTCTGTAAGACATTCGAAATCCATCCCTTTTCCTCGAGCGTTTAATGTCATTATTTCAAGCCCTATTTTCCCCGGTTAATAGCAGGCGATTAAATTTATCAATTTATCACATAATAAATTGGTAAAAATAACAATCTTTCTAGTTGTGACGTCATTCCTTTAAACATCTCATTGAATCATAATATTTTAACTATTTAAATAGTCTACACTATTTTAATATCTTTTATCACAGAACTTAGATACTATATAAATAATTTTCTTTTATATTTGACTTAAATAATAGATTAGGTTATACGTGATATTTTAAATGTATCATCGATTTTTTTTTGTTGCAATGAAAATTTTATCACCGGTATTAACATAAATTCTTTTCATATAAGTCTAGGAGTCTATTTCGTGGACTAATATATATCTACTTTAAATTTTATTTAATTTAAATTAAGAAATTTGTTCTTTTGTGTGTTTGTTTATTATAAATAATCACGGTTTGATTAACTGAATTGTGATTCTAAACTGCTAAAACTCTAGAGAATGACCATAAATAAATTATTGAGAGTGAACCAGATCATTCTCAGCCAAAAAAACAAAACCTTTTTTAAATTTTACTTAACATTCTGGAATATTAAAAAATTTTACCAATTCATATGATTAGCTATATGCTATTATTTTATTATAGTTATGGTAAACAAACAACTATAACTGATTCAATTGCCGCATTCACCAAACAGAGGTAACATGCGGTTCCTAAAATCGAGGATTACCTCAAGTCGAGTATGAACCCAAACTCATCCCTAATTGATATTCTCTAAGGAGGATTTCCTGATTCTCGGATTAGCTCTCAGTAGTTACTAAGCGCATATAAGATTAGTTAAAATATATGTAAGAGCCATTTATTTTTTTTTTAATGTAGTGTTTAAATTTAAAATTGTTTCAAAGTAGATAGTACAACCAAATTTCATTTTTTTATAAGTTGGTAGAAAAAAAATTATTTAAATTCTAAATTTATTGTTAAA
>CM063508.1:2532021-2534521 GCA_032207245.1 Pardosa pseudoannulata | reverse complement strand
ATAGAAGCAATAATAGTAAAATAAAAATAGTAATAATAGTAAAAAATGTTACAGTAGTAATATTAACAAAAGGAAGTAAATCAATGTGTCTAATAAGAAAACGAAATGTTAAATGGCTAGAGGCAATATGTTCAAGAAATTAATTCTAATTCCATTATGGAAATAATTAGTCACGGTACGATACTTTAAATTTGAAGAGAAAAATATAAGAAATTAAACAGAATGTGACTAGAGGATAAAAACACTTTTTTTTGGATAATTCCAATTAATATCCTCTAGTTCATAAATTATTCTTGTCAAATTTTCATGCATTGCATTCACAAAAACAAAAAGCTATTTTTTATCAACATACCCGAAAACTTTTCAGGTAAGAAGATCAAAATAAATTGTCAACAGCCATCTTGCTAATTCAAGTACCCGTTGATTAGATAAAATTACACATTTTGAAAAATTTGGTCAAAGAATTTGCATAGCTTTAAGGCAGGGATGAAAAAACAGTGATATATAATTAGGTCATTAGCATGAATTAAAAACTTTTGAAAAAATAGTTTTTAAAGTAATTCGTTTTAATTAGTCTTGGAAATCATGCATTATGCATGTATAATTTGTAATTTCTATTTTACAAGTTTTTGAAACTTTATTCTTTATTTCCAGTAAATAATGACATGCAAAATAGAAAATATATAAAAATTTCAAAAAAAGAATGAAATTTTAATATTTTATGTCTTAGGTCTTAGCAATATATATGTCAATTACGATTAAGATTTTAGAAAAATTATTGTAATTTCCATGAGTTATTTCAATGAGATTTTAGAAAACAGTTTTGAATTTAAGTCTAAGAAACCTTGAAAATTCTAGATACGCACTAAATGTAAGGAATAATTATAAATCTGGAAAATATCAAATTAAGTTGGATCTATATCTGCCATATTAGATTCCTCTCTATCAATGGTAATCTATGAAAAAATAAATTTACATCTAGCATTTTAAATTTAAAAAAGTATGCTATGTTATATAAAATAGCAAATTATTTATGATTTAATCTTTGATTTAAAAAACATTGAGAAAATTATAATAATTTTAAACTATTTATGAGAAATTTAGATATATTATTTTTCAAATGAAAATAAGAAGATATATTAGTATTTATTTTATCTAAATGAAATTTTTAAATGATTTATAATTTTTGAATATCCAATCCCTTGGCGCAACATTTCTGATAACTTTAAAAAAATTAAATAGAGAATAATAGTTAGTAATTATTGTTTATAATAAAAAAAATAATTAACGAATCTCACTTTATGATGTGGTAAGTCAGCACACAGTGCTTCAGAGTTTCAAAAATGTTTTTATCAATCTCTCAGGTTTCACTTTACATGTAAAGTTTTTATTTAAAAAAAAAGTAAATTAAGGAAAAATAATTAAATAAAAATACAGATGCTGGAACTCCCATGTATATAAGAGAATAATTTCAAAAACATATAAGGAAAAAATCTTTTTAAAATCGTAATAATTGTTGTGTTTCCATAATAATTTAATTTAGCTAAAATTTAATATTATTCTTTCTCAAATCATTGCTGTAAACCTATCTACTTATTTACTGTAGAAACTTAATTCAGAATCATTTTGTTTAAACATAAATAGAATATCAAATTATAGATTAGAAATAATAGTTTTACGAAACAAAGTAAAATCAGCAAAATTAATTAAATAGAAATAAACAGCAAATGCTGAAACTCTCTTTTAATTTCTGTAATAATTAAAGAAGATATGATAAAGGAAAAAAATAAAGATAAAGAAATCATCCATTTAAAGTTTTTAAAAAGTTATGTGTTTAGTTAAAAATAAATGAAAGCATCCTAGATAATTAGGTATTCAATCACATGGTATAATTCTATCAAGAATTATTAAAATATGAGCTCTCCATAGGCAATATTATATTTTCCAAAGTTTCACATTCAGTGAGAAAATCTAATTGAAATACAGATCTACTTAAAGTGTACCATTTACAATCCATTCCCTGATTTTCATTCATTAATACAAGTACTTTTTGTTAGTAAGTAGTATCGAATAGTAGATATTCCTGAGATAGAAGTATAGATTAAAAATATGATTCCGGTTCATGTCTTTAATAGATTTAGTGAAAATAAATATATAAAAAATTATTTACTCCGTTTTAAATAATTTGTAAGGAAATATTTCAAATTACGTGAAGCAAGTAATGTATTTAATTTAAGATCAATAATTTATTTTTTTAGTTTTCTTTTTTAATATATTATACTTTATGAAAGCTGCTACTAATGTTTTGGTCTATAAGACATAATTTCTAAAATGTATCGAAACATGGAAAAACAAATAATCCATAAGCTTTCATTTAAAAATATTCATTTTAAATGACTATATTTATATACTTGTATTTATATATTTTATATGTTATACATGTATTTATATATTTTAAAGTAATTTCTTTTTATTTTAATATAATGGTTAATATAGTTAA
>CM063508.1:2484521-2527021 GCA_032207245.1 Pardosa pseudoannulata | reverse complement strand
GCTTTGAAGACATCATCAGATTGGCTGAATTGTACGTGTGAACCGCTTAGAGGGTTAAGGAATGTAGGGGGTGAATTGAATTACTAGTCTCCACAAAGTGACTGAGTTATTTGCTTGAAGTAATTTAGTTTACGCAATGGGAAAAAAACATACTTTATACAGGAATATCATCCCTATGTATTGAATTAAGATACTACTCTTTGGTTTAATACTATTAATTTGTAGTTTGGAATATCATCCCCATCGTATACTAGATAGTAAGAAACAGTAAAAAAACATACATTCGTAAAAGAAGCATACATTTTCAATACACTTTCTGTATATAATCTGACACGAAAACAAGAGTTTATTTAAGGAATGTAGGGGGTGAATTGAATTACTAGTCTCCACAAAGTGACTGAGTTATTTGCTTGAAGTAATTCAGTTCACGCAAAGGGAAAGAAACGTACTTTGTACAGGATATTCATCCAATTCATGTTATCTTAAGATACTATTTTTTGGTTTAATAATATTAATTTGTAATCTAGCATATCATCTCACATCGTATACTAGATAGTAAGAAACAGTAAAAAAAATAAAATAAATATTATTATTATGATCACAAAACTAAAGATATAAAAAATCTAATGAAAATATATTGGAAATTGCAATATAATTATAACATATTGCAATATAATTGTAAAGAGCTTATACATTTCATTTGCTAAATCTCACTTGGGTGCAGTGATATGATTGAGAGAACTCTTTGAATCACTAACAGCGAGTAGAATCTATTCAAAAATTCACATTTTCGTTTGGAGACAAAGAATTGGCTTATACGTCTTACACGTCTTACACAGACAGAAGACAAACGTAAAATTTTTAATTTCTAAAATCACCATCTTGAGGAGGGAATAATAACATTCGTTTTATGCCCATACAATGCGATCCAACATCGATTCTGTTATGGTTTGTTAAATATACCATGTCAGAAATAATGCGTACAATGACACAAATAAAAATAAAGATATGTGAATTACATCTTGTTCTGGAAAGTAAAAAAAAAGAATCATACGTAGACGTTATTAATTCCAGCTTCAGTTTCAGAAGTGTGAAAAGAATAACATTTAAATCATGTCAGATCATGATTTTTTATTTATATATATAAATATGTATATATAATATATATATATATATATATATATAATTATAAATGTGGTGTTCCAAAAGGTCGTTTACAAACTTAACATGATGGTCTGTCATATCATGATGAACAAAATTTACATAGGAACTTGTGTCCGAAAATGCAAACTGTGACCGTTAGAGGGCAATAATTGCAGGAAAATAGCTTAATCGGTACAGGCGGACCGCAGCGATTACCCGACTTGACACCTTTGGATTTCTACCTGTGGGGGCCATGAAGTCATGGTGTACTAAACACCCTAACATCGGACATGGAACTTATCACCAGGATCGAGGAATTGGCAGCATGTGTTCGTGACACTCCTGGCCAAATTGAACGGGTTCTTGAATCAATGCGCCGACGTTGTGAAACGTGCATTGTGGCGAAGGGAAACAGTTTTGAACATTTGCTCTAATGTAATCTTCATATGTAGTAAAAATTATATTAACACTGCTGTCGATATCATTTTTTTTCCTGCTCTACACTCGTAATTATAGCACTCTAGCGGTAGCGGTTAGCATTTTTAGACACAAGTTCCTATGTAAATATTTTTCATCGTGATATGTATATATATATATATATATATATATATATATATATATATATATATATATATATATATATATATATATATATATATATATATATATATATATGTATATATATATATATATATATATATATATATATATATATATATATATATATATATATATATATACATATATATATATATGTATATATAGTATATATATAATATATATATATATATATATATATATATATATATATATATATATATATATATATATATATATATATATATATATATATATATAACAAATAATTAGTATATTGTGCTTTTTAATAGTGATTTAAAAGATAATTTATTCGAAAGATAGTCATGCATAAGTAAATTGTTTGGATAAAAATACAAGATTTTTAATAACCTTTCTATAAATTTATTTATGAAGTAGTTCAAGCAAAGGTTAGAGTGCGGAATAGCATTACTATGCTGCACGTAACATGTGGTCAAACCATTTCCTTAGAGTAGTCCAGTTTACACAGAAGGAAATAAAAGCTGTTATACGCTGCTGGGTAGTGTTCCTTAATTCTATTCTTAGGACATGACTGGAATGCGCACAATTTTCCATGTCAATATTCTTAATTTGTAGTCAAGAGTATCCCAGTATCAAATTTCAGTTACTTAGAAACAGCAAACATATAACAGAGGAAGTAACTATTGTTATTTTATATCTGTCATAGTATCTAATATATATATATATATATATATATATATATATATATATATATATATATATATATATATTATATATATATATATATATATATATATATATATATATATATATATATATATATATATATATAATATATATATGTATATATATATATATATATATATATATGTATATATATATATATATGTATATATATATATATATATATATATATATATATATATATATATATATATATATATATATATATATATATATATATATATATATATATATATATATATATATATATATATATATATGTATATATATGTATATATATATATATATATATATATATATATATATAATATATATATATATATATATATATATATATATATATATATATATATATATATATATATGTATATATATATATATATATATATATATATATATATATATATATATATATATATATATATATATATATTATATATTTATATATGTATATATTATATATATATGTACAAATGTATATATATATATATATGTATATATATATATATGTATATATATATAGATATATATATATATATCATATATATTATATACATATATATAATATATATATATATATATATATATATATATATATATATATATAAAGTGCATTATAATCCATCAGCTGGAAGTTTAAAAGTATTAATTCATATTTAACAATGAAATTGACTAGTCTTTAAAAATGTGCTTTGAAAGAAAGTTATTTATGGAGTGATAGTGGAATTAAAACATAGATTATTTGTGGTAAAAACATAAAATTTTAGTATCCTTTCTCCTAAAGTAATCTGTTTTAAAATATACGAATTTATCTCTAGTTGAATTCAGGAATTGCATTACTATGCTGCATGTGATGTCTGACCGAAAGTTTACTTAGAGAAATTTTGTTTACACAGAGAGGAATAATAATTTGTTATATACTGTTGGAGAAGTTGTTTTCGTAAATCTATTTTTAAGACATAAATGGGTTCCTTACTATTTTTACCACTACTGTTAATTTGTAATCAGACTTATGTTATATTTATATATGAATGAATATAAAGGTTGCAAAATAAAGTGTAAATTTTACGATTGCAGATATATAGCTGGGAGAGAATGTAGTTATTTTGCTCTTTTATACATTCCTGAAATAAAAATAAATATATGACTGGAATATAACAGTTGTAAATTTCACGTGTCCTGGAGTAGGTACAACTATCCAAAGTGAATGATTTTTCTGATATATCTTGAGATATGGTGGTAAAAAATTTAGTCACACTTTGTCTTCCTGCCAATTAAATATATGTACTTCGATCCAAGTAAGCGTGTCCCAGGAATTTCATTCTTTGCATATATGTAGCATCGCAAAGTATGTGAATGTTCTCACATATGGAAAATTAAGGGTATCTGAAACTGCAATTGTGTATAAAATTATGGAATACGTTTTTAGATATTTTAATATACATAATTGTGAGCATTTTATTGCATTTTCATTGTTTTCATTATGTAATTACCAGTACTTTCAGAAAAGTACAGCAAAGTTATAGTATTATTTAGAGAGGTTGAACAAATGTTTTTCATACGTTTGCAAATATCCAAATTTGGTAAATCTGTATAAAATTTTATGTGCTCTGTTTTTTATCACTTATAAACAAGAGTTTTTGTTATGTTTATTATGAATATTTTGTTTTTAGGAATGCTGATCACCGCAATATCAAATGACTTGTAGATTGACTCCAAAATATATTACGAAAACAACAAAGAGGTACCATGAAGTGCATTTTCACAAAATAAATGTACTTAAAAAATACCCCGGTTAGCTTTGTGCAAACACACACACACACACACACACACACACACACACACACACATATATATATATATATATATATATATATATATATATATATATATATATATATATATATATATATATATATATATATATATATATATATATATATATATATATATATATATATATATATATATATATATATATAAACATGTGTATATGCCAATGTAAATAGATTGCAAAAATTTGATGGTTATTTTATTTATAGCATAAATACATCAAAAAATCTTGATGATTTTAGCATGCGATTAATTTTTCAATTGCAAGGGCACAAGTGATCTTCCAAATAGCATAATTTAATAAAAAATAATAAACTTACCTATAGTAAAAATTCAAGTTAGTTTTAAGCTATTAATCAAATTATTTTCTTTTTTTAGTTAAACGATTATTTTAATTTAATAAACATTTTTTTTTGTGTGGTCCATCACTGTTTAAAAATATAAATTAGTTTTGTTTACCGTTTGAAACATTTCTTGCCACAGTAGCATTAAATAGTACATTTTATGTTTCTGTTGTATATTTCATTATTCTTGTAAAAATTATTAGAGGTGATTAAGTGTTATGGGTGACCCAAAGTTATATAGATGTATATAAGTATATATATATATATATATATATATATATATATATATATATATATATATATATATATATATATATATATATGTATGTATGTATGTATATATATATATATATATATTATATATATATATATATATATATGTATATATATATATATAAATATATACATAATATATATATATATATATATATATATATATATATATATATATAACATATATATATATATATATATATATATATATATATATATATATATATATATATATATATATATATACTATATGTAATATATATATATATATATATATATATATTTATATATATATATAATATATATATATCTATATATATATATATATATATATATATATATATATATATATATATATTTATATATATATATATATTTATATATATATATATATTATATATATATATATATATTTATATATATATATAATAAGTGCATTATAATCCATTATGGAAGTTTAAAATATTAATTTTATATCAATAGCAAATACTGTTGCATTTAGGCTACGTCATGTGCTTTAAAATGTGTTATTTATGGAGTATTGTGGAATTAATAAAAGAGTCAGTGTTAAGAAAAAAAATTTAGATAAAGTAATCGGTTTTAAATATGAATTTTTCTCTGTGAAAATATTAAAAAGGAAAGCTGTTAAATCTGCTGATGTCTGACGAAATATAGAGAAATAAATCGAATATAATTTGTCTAATGTTAGAAGTTGTGTCAAATAACATTTATTTAAGCATAACTCTACAATATTTGCTATAGATGCTTTTAAAATTGATTAAACAAATACAGACATTTTATCTTAAAGAAGTTATACTCCAAAGCTACTGCATATGCAATTTCCTGAGAACCATAATAGTGTATCGCCTAATACGTTTTTTTTCTCTTTGAAAAAAGCTGTCATTTTGATTTATTTGTATCTTTCAAAAACGAATACTGTGAATTGAAGCCTGGGCTTTTGCGTTTTCGGAAATTACTTTGGGGATTCATTTTGATAGCCCTGTAGAATAGAGAACGACATTCTCTTCAGAAATATATAGGCTTTTGTAAATATATTCTTCTCATTTTTCTAATATATGAACTATATTTATGTAAAGATAAGAGTTAAAATCCCACTTTTTATTGACTTTGAACGGATATAAGTAATGAATACTAGTTGTGCTGAAAGTTAAGGCAAATTAATATATATATATATATATATATATATATATATATATATATATATATATATATATATATATATATATATATATATGTATATATATATATATATATATATAATATATATATATATATATATATATATATATATATATATATATATTGTGTGTATATAATATTTTATATATAATATATACAATATATAATAATATATAATTATTATATTTATATATATAAAAATTATTTATATAAAAAAATTAAACTTCTTCATAATACTTATACAATATTATTAATCTTTAAATAAATTACACTAAATTCAAATTAATTTAAATTCAACATTAACAACAAATAAAGCAAGAGAAACCTAAAAATTTATAATATCAAATACGTAGATACAGCAACAAGTAATATATATGTCATTATCCTTAACATATTCTTTTAAAGATAGGAAAATATAATAGATTAAAGAACTATTTTTAATCTATAAAATAAACTACTGGCTTTTTAACTACTAGATAAATCAAACAGTTAAAGGTTAAAGTAGATGTTAAATTGGTTCCAAAATTTCATAAAATCTCTAATATTTTTGAGATGCAGCTTTGCTTGTTCCACTTATTCAAGTAAAGCTAGTTTAATATTAATTATGCTATTTAAAATATCTTTATTAAGTAATTTGTACACTTGATAATGTTTTAAAAGATAACAGTTTCTGTTTCATGAATAAGATTATTGGTATCTTAACATTCGAAAACTTCAGAAAGATAACAATGGAAATGTGTGTCTTTTAAGGTCCATTTAGTATCCTAGATGGTAAGGATCTAAATATGTTATTTAAAATATGTTTCATAATTATAATATTAAGCAGTCTAAGGTTTCAATGTAATTTTTTCAATTAATTATTACTTTTCAGCACACTAGATATTTCATTATATTTTGCATAACAATCAAATTTATTTGATGAATAGAATATCAGAGTTGCAATGCCTTTGGTATGCTTGCTAGATTTCTGTAGAATAGGTAACAATTTATAGATATTCTTCTACATATTATTAAATTTTACCAAACTTTGGATACAATATAGTTTACTTAACGTTCAGTTTTATTTTCTAAATGTTGGTTAGTTCAGTGTGCTAAGGCCACTAATTTTCTTGCTAGATTCTATAGATTATATAACAATTTATAGATATCCTTTTGTAAATTGTTAGATTTTACCATACTACTTGATACATATATTTTGGATAAGGATCAACGTTATTTACAAAGTGTTAGTTACCTCAGAGTGGCAATGTCTTAGATATACATTCTAGATTCTATAGATTAGAGAGCAATTTACGTTCTTCTATAAGATTTTATCACACTACATAATACTTTATATTTCGCATACTGATAAATTTTATTTACAAAGACTTGGTATACCTTCAAGTGACGATGCTTGTAGTAAGCTTGATAACTTATATCTATTATAATGAGTTGAATAATGGAGGTAATGAACAACATGGTTTATTTTTGTAAATAGATATAATAGATAATTTTGATTTAAAGCTATGACTGCATAGACTTAAACTACCCTACTAATACTTTAAAATGATTATCAAATTAATTTTATAAACATGTGCATACTTCCATCTAGTTCTACTTTTAAACAGAATAATTACATAAATCACTCTTAAATTTACTACATTTTTACTGAAACAAAATCATACTATACAAAATCACTGAAGTATATTTCTTAACTTGTATATGTTTATAAAAATGAGCTTTATGACATTTATGATGTTAAACTTCTATATAGTTGCTATAGAATTGAAAAATGCCTAATACATTTTTATAATGGTGTTTTTCCTGTACTCCAAAGTGCAATATGAATTAACTTCTTTATACAGAATTTTTCACTTACGCAGTTTCCCGAATTACGTTTTAGTAGTCATTACAACACCACAAAAAAAAATAAAATATGTTTCATTTATTAGGAATGTATACTGTCTTACCATAAATATGTGTTGCATTTATTAGTGCTTGAAAAGTTTATTTTATGTATAATTTTATGTAATAGAAATAGCATTCAGGAATAAGATATGGAAGGTATGGAATGCATGAAGTGTTATTGAAATTACTGAGATAGAATTGTATTCTGTTTTCTTCAGTAAGTTCATTTAATACTTGAAAAAGACTATATGATTTATGATAAAATTGCCATTTTCTTACAGGGATCATTATTATTGTACGGTATGTTTGTTTTTATAGTTTTTACTTTGTTAACACATCAAACGTACTCTTCAGAAATTGCGCTGAAAAGAGATAAATTAGTTCACTCAGTTCTCATGATATATACATAAACACATCTCAGAACATTATACAAAATCTGAATTTATAAATATTTTATAATAAAACGAATAAAAGCATTCATCAGAGGTAAATAAATTCATGACCGGGCCAGTCATCCCTATTGAAAGCATACGTACTTTTAAGTATCTACAGTTAACAGTTAAATAAATTCACTCTAGATTCATAAGAGACCTGAATATATATATATATATATATATATATATATATATATATATATATATATATATATATATATATATACATATATATATATATATATATATATATATATATATATATATATATATATATATATATATATATATATATATATATAATATAATATATATATATATAATATATATATATATATATATATATATATATATATATATATATATATACATAAACTATATATAAATATATATAAATATATATAAATGTATAAATATATATAAATATATATAAATAGATATAAATATATATATATATATATATATATATATATATATATAATATATATATATATATATATATATATATATATATATATATATATATATACATATATATATATATATATATATATATATATATATATATATATATATATACATATATATATATATATATATATATATATATATATATATATATATATATATATATATATAAAATATATATATATATATATATATATATATATATATATATAATATATATATATATATATATATATATATATATATATATATATATATATATATATATATATATATATATATATAGGTATTATAATAAAACGGTTACATTAAAAGTAAATAAATTAATGACTTCAATGGTCATCATTTTTACCTCAAACGTACATTTTTAGTAATTACGGGTAAAATAATTATATCAGTTCATTGCGTTTTCATTAAGCTTGCATGCAAACAGGTCAAAATGTAATACAAAAACTAAATTTATCAATATTTTATATAAAAATGTCACTTGAGGCAAATCAATATTGAATAAAGTGTAACTAATTGCAATGAGTTTATATCCGAAGTTCTATATTCAACATTTTACCTCAATTATGGGCAAAAAAGGGAAAGCGATTAAAAACACAAACCTAATGTGTAACAATTCTATTCTAATCTTCTGTATTAGAAAGATTCTAATCTAATATTTCTAATACAGAATCTACTTCCATGATATACTATTTAGAAAAGACAAAATCATTTATTCTTCCGATCATACTAAATGAATTTAAGACAATTTCATTTCTAGTAAATTCAATAACATTTCAAGTATTCCATAACTTATGGCTGTATGTTATTTCTGTTACAGAAGATAGTGTAAAAAAAATATTTTTCAAGTACTAATAAAATTAGCATATATTTATAAGAAAGCATACTTCCCTGAAATAACGAAAGCATATTTTATTCCCGTTCTCTTGTTGTATATATCAGTAAAATGCGATTCTTGAAATGGAGTAAGTGAAAAACACTACATTCATTCAATCAAAGTTACTCCTACTGCGTTTTAGTTTACAGGGCAAACATCACTATGCAAGCACAATCTGATAGTTATAGATAGCTATAGTTGAAAGCTATGATTGTTTTTTTTAATTCTGTAGCATATAAGAAGTAATTACAGAAAATAAATATCACGAAAATATAATTTTGAGAAGTAAAATCATATTTTCCTTTAAAAATTATGTATTCAAATTACATTTAATTCTTTCATATGGTTTTATGATACATTTCGCGGAGATAGTTTGGAATATTTGGTAATTTCTAACAAGAATAATTTTTAAAAGTAAAATCATATTTTCCTTTAGAAATTATGTATTCAAATTACATTTAATACTTTCGTATGGTTTTATGATACATTTTGCGGAGATAGTTTGGAATATTTGGTAATTTCTAACAAGAACGATGTTCACTGTTTAACGAAATCAAAGTAAGAAGAAATCTGGAGCATATGCTTGTGTTAAATGATATCTAACTGACTTATCTTGATTATTTAGAAACGAATTATATTCGATGGTAATTTGAATACTTAGAAATTAAGTATTCAAATTACCTTCAATGCTTTCCTATGATTTTATGATGCATTTTGCGGAGATAGTTTGGAATATTTGGTAATTTCTAATAAGAACGATGTTTTCACTATTCTCCAAAATCAAAATAAGGATAAATGTGGAGCATATGTTTGTTTTGAGTTAAATGATATATAACTGACGCATCTTGATTATTTAGATACGAATTAAATTTGCAGGAAATTTGATTACTTAAAAATTAAGTATTCAAATTACCTTCAATGCTTTCCTATGATTTTATGATACATTTTGCCTAGATAGTTTGGAATATTTACTAACTTTTAATATGAACAATGTTCACTATTCCCCGAAATCTTAGTAAGGAGAAATCTGGAGCATATTCTTGTGTAGTGTTAAATGATATCTAACTGACGTATCTTGATTTGATGAGAAAAGAAAACTTCCCTCCCATAACAGCATATGATGAATTAAAGAGATTAAGGTCAAAAACAGGATATCTCATTCTTCTGCCGAACTGCATGAATCAAAGCGATGTCTTCTGACAAGAAGAACAGATAAAATATATCCGTATCCTTTTCTTAGAGACAGAACTGGGATAAATGTTCCGAAGAACAAAAAAGCGTTGGAAGCTTTCACATAAATTTTTCTATTACATGAAACACAACATCCTAAATATCCTATTATAAAATTATCATTAAATTTCTGAGGAGAGTTGCAATCCAGAATTTTTTTTCTATTTTTTAAAAATAAGTTGTAAAGCATGAAGGAAACATCTGTAACTTATGGAATCATGTAACCTATAGGATTTCCGACTGAAGGTTGTGTAATTTATCATAATTTTTATTGTAATATTTTTATTACTAGTTAACTATCGAAGATATAAATAAATTTTATATTTATTGATAATGAAGATAATAAACTAAAATTTCATTAAAATTTCGGTCTTTTAAGTTTTAAAGAGACAATTTTAGTATGTAAATCATGTAAAGTAGGAACTATGTAAACAGTATAAGCAGTTTTCTTATTAGTTTAAGAATATAATTAAATTTAGAGTTTTAAAAAACTTTTTATTTAAAATTATAAAATAAAAATTTGTTTGACTAATAATATGTAACATTAACTTTTATTGTACTCAATTTAACACATTAGGCATATATTTTAAAATTTTTAAAAACAAAAACAAATTTTTCTAGAATTGTATTACTTAAAAATTGTTTCGTAATATCCGTGTATAATGATTTTAAATCAAATTTTTAAAAAATGCTTTAAAAAGAATATTTAAAAATCATATAAAAAATTTGTTACGCATCAATTGTTAACTCTAATACAGGATTTTCTCGAATCTAAAACCCATTAAACATATAAATCATAATCGATTTGGTTTTGTTTGGTTTGGAGCGCAACAGTCTACTGTTTTGCACACTAGGGCTAATGATACTGGGATCTAGCTTAAAACCGATTCCGAACGGCTACGAACATCTATGCCCTCAGCAGGATTCGAACCCACGACCTCCGGTTCCGAAGAGCAGCACTCTACCATTCGGCCATCGTTCGGCAAAAAACTGTAGACGTTTTCAAAAAAATTTTATATTATATAAAATCTTAAAACTTTAAATAAAAAATAATCATTGAATTGCACATGAATCTCGAAAAATGGTAGTCTTACAACTGTATTCATTACAAAAACCTGTGAAAAAGTAATCACTTATTTAATACTGAAAGGTGTGTGATATAGATATTGCAGCCTACATCGCACTACCGTTTACTCTTCATTTTTAATTGTGAACAAAATGAAAGTATATTGCATACAAATAAATAAGAATGAAGTTTTATACAACTGAATTACAGCAATACTCTCAAACTTATAAAATCATGTAACCTATAGGATTTCCAATTGAACGTTGTGTAATTTACCATAATTTTTATTGCAATATTTTTATTACTAGTTCACTATCGAAGATATAAATAAATTTTATATTTATTGATTTTGAAGATAATAAACTAAATTTTCGTTCCAAAATTCTGGGAGTTTATTAAGTTTTAAAGAGACAATTTTAGCATGTAAATCATGTAAAGTAGAAACTATGTAAATAGTACAAGATTTTTTTTATTAGTTTAACAATATAATTAAATTTAGATTTTTTTAAATATTTTTATTTAAACCTAAAAAATAAAAATTTGTTTGACTAATAATATGTAACATTAAATTTTATTGTACTCAATTTAACACATTAGGCATATATTTTAAAATTTTTAAAAACAAAAACAAATTTTTCTAGAATTGCATTACTTAAAAATATTTTCGTCATGCCCATGTATGATGATTTTAAATCAAATTTTTAAGAAAATGCTTTAAAAAGGAGATTTAATAATCATATAGAAAATTTGTTACAAATCAACTTTTAAATCTAATACATTAATTTTTCAAATCTTAAATCCATTCAACATAAAGTACATAATCGAAAAGAGCAAAAAACTGTAGACGTTTTCAAAAAAATTTAATATTATATAAAACCTTAAAATTTATATTAAAAATAATCATTGAACTACATATGAAAACTCGAAAATTGGTAGTTTAACAACTATATTCATTACAAAAAAACTGTGGAAAAGTAATCACTTTTTGTATACTGTAAGTGTATGATATTGATGTTGCAGTCTACATCGCACTACCCTTTACTCTTCATTTTTAATTGTAAACAAAATTAAAGTATATTGCATACAAATGAATAAGAATGAAGTTTTATGCAACTGAATTGCAGCAATAATCTGTAACTTATTGAATCATGTAACCTATAGAATTTCCGACTGCACGTTGTGTAATTTATCACAATTTTTACTGCAATATTTTATTACTAGTTAACTATCGAAGACATAAATAAATTTTATATTTTTTGATTATGACGATAATAAACTAAAATTTCATTTCAAATTTCCGGGAGTCTTTTAAGTTGTAGAGAAACAGTTTTAGTATGCAAAACAGACTCATGTAAAACAGACATAATGTAATTAGTATAAGCAGTTTATTTTATAAGTTTTACAATATTTACAAATTTCGATTTTTTAAAATATTTTTGTTTAAATATGTATAATAAAATTTTGTTTGACTACTTATGTGTAACATTCATTTTTATATTCCTCAACTTAACAAATAAGGCATATTTTTATAATTTTTAAAAACAAAACAATTTTTCTAGAATTGTATTATTTAAATAATTTTTCATAATACCCAAGCTTAACGATTTTAAAACAAATTTTATAAAAATGTTTTAAAAAGAAAATTTAAAAATCGTATAGAAATTTGTTAAAAATCATCTTTTAACACTATTTCTCAAATATTAGAACTACTGAACTTAAAGGATAGAATATAAAAGTTTAATTTTTTTATATTATATGAAATCTTAAAATTTATATTAAAAAATAACCATTGAATTGCTTATTATAACCCCCAAAATAGTAGACTAGCAACTGTAGTGCAAAAAACTGTAAAAAACTTATTGAATGATGTAAGATGTGTGACATTGATATTGCTGCTTACATCGCAGTAGCGTCTCTTGATCATTAATAAGGAACAAAATTAAAGTTTATTGCATATAAATAAATAACAGTAAAATTTTATACATGTGAATTTACAGCAATAATCTTAACTTTTATTTTCAACCCATTTAATGCATTATCTTTATGAACAAAGTCTGTAAACATTCTTTTAAATTAGTTTTCAAAAGAAATTCAAAGCATAATGAAATCAAGACATCCATCAAATAAATTACATTAAGAAAGCAATTGCTGTAAAAACATATTTTAATCTCAATTCAGTAATGTTTCAATACATGAAAAATGTTTACAACTTTTCAAAATATTTCGGTACATCACATACTCAGAAATGCACTTCATTATAAAAAGTTCGAAAGTATCTAACCATTCTAGTTAAAATTGTTAGTAAATTTAACGAAATAATATATAAAAGGAAATTCTTCATCAAGCATATAAATTAGCGTGCAACTTTTAAATGGAAAGCCTTACTTTGTTTTCTTGTGATGTTTTAATAGTCACGTGGGACTTTGATTTGAAAACGAATAGCTTAGAAAACAAACAATCTTCATTTGTAACCGAAAACTCGGTAGAAAATGGATTGGTTGTCACTTTCTCTTATTTAACAATTTATTTTTATTTTTAAAGCAAGCATTCAAACTAATTGCAAAATCATTCTAAATTTCCCTTGACATGAAACTACTGACAGAAGTTAAATTTTTTATCATTAGTAATGCAGAAATTTTACAGTCTTTCTACAGACTAATAATGTTTGATTTACCAATAAATATAAATGAATTTTTTAAAAATAATCTATTAATGAAACAGCAAGTGCTACAATGAATTTATGTAAATTAACTTATATTTATGAAACTAGAAATATAAATAAAGAAATCACAAAAATAGGTAAAAAATGTCGAATTTGTTTTAAACTCTAAAACTCTCTATTTGGAGTTTCTGATCATCGTCTGTTTTCATTTTCGTGGATCACTCAACATAAGTTTGCTCTGTCGACGTTTGGTACTTACTATGTCTGCTACTCTACTAGAAATAAATTTCAGATTAAAACATTCGATGTTTCTTTCTCGGGATTTAAATTTTTATGAAGTGTTTTCCTTCTTTCTAAGTTGATTTTTTCTAATTAAAAGGATTTTTATCCTCCGAGTCTCAAAAATAACAGTTGCAAGATTATTTTGAAATGCATCTTTATTTTCTACATAATAATCATCTTCTATTTCTTTGTTGGTATTTGTACTGTGCATTAGGCCAAAATAATATTTAAAATTAGAGAATTCTCCTGATTGTTTTTCAACATTTACATTGTCTTTTGCAAACACATTGCTGATGTTCTAGACTCTATAATGTCTTGATTTTCAACTATATACTAAAAATTACAAAAGTTTCTATACCTCGATCAAAGTAAAGCAACATAAAATGTTCTCCACAAACTATGAAATATTTTCGATATTGAACTGTGATTGTATTCTTTATTTTGTTCCTTACCTATAAATATTACCACTTTGAACTTCTAAAAACCATTGCTGATGAATTTCTTGAATCAGACGAGGAAGCTTGATTGTTCAAAACCAGTACTCCTAGCTCCAGTACTCCTAGCTTGCTAGAAGGAAATTGAAGTTTAAAACTTTTAACTGTGATTATATATAAACAGGGAGCCGTCGATCACATTGCCTTTCGTTGTGAATGAATCAGTGAATTCCGGAAGGCACACTACCATGTGGTTTACCAAATTATCCTTTATCTAAATCTCCTTTAATCCGTTATGATTTCTCGGGTTCCTTGTGTTCATAATAGATGAACTTAATACATGATTCTTAATAATGGTTAAATTTCCGGATTAAAAAATAGGATTAAGTAAGAGTGTAAATGGTTTAGGCATTGCAAAATACTTCACAACCTTCCTGCCGTGTGATACTTCGGTTGGTATGGTGTTTCTATTGGCTTTCATGCTTTTTTCGTTCATACCTAAAAGACATAGCGTCCCTCCAGGACATTGCATTATGGTCTTTGTGCAAAGTGTTATAAATTATACAACATTTTGGATTAGCTTTTGTTATCTCTTGGGTGCCGAGAATAAAAAAACAATAACAACTTTCAATGGTTAAAAAAAAAAGTGTTCATTTGTTTACCTGTTTGTATTTTTATACAAAATCTATAATAAAATTGCTTTTATGATTAAATAAAATATATAAAATTATTTACAAGTGACTACAAAATAAATCACCATATTATGTTTAATTTTTCTGTTATTGATTTGCAAATTTCTAAATGCAAATTTCTAAATTTTTACTCTACTTTTTAGACAAATTAATGATACTGCCGCTGTCAAGTCGAGGGGAATGATAAAGATATCGACTCAAGAAAGCGCATGAAAATGTTCCGAAATTAAGAAATAGAGGTAAATATTTAAATTTTTAACATTTATGGTTTATCTATCCTAGACGCCTTGAAACAGGATAATATAGATTTAAAAACCTTATAGCTACTAAATTTATTAAGTATAAATAAATAATAAACAATATATATATATATATATATATATATATATATATATATATATATATATATATATATATATATATATATATATATATATATGTGTGTGTGTGTGTGTGTGTGTGTTTGCTTATTTTTATAATTAGAAATAGATCAAAGATTTTCCTTATAGTAAGATTTTGCTATCATGTAAACGGTTTAATTAACTGAATTTCCTAAAGATGGCATCAGAAAAGTTTACGACATTCAGTAGATAGAAAGTATACATTTTTAGAAGATTTTAATTAATTAAATATTTCTTTTAAATTGTGGTGGATTTAAAGTTTGTCTCATATTTTATCCTTAATTTATAAAAGGTTTTATAGCCATCAATTGTTCTACTTCAAAAATAAATTCTAAATATTAAAATTTCCTAAAACATAGCTAGAAAAAGGAAAATTCATTATAAATTGAGAGGGTGATGAATGAGTTACTGGCATAACAACTAATCTTTTTCGTGTATTAACATTTAATTGATAGCTAAATTGTGTTATTGAGGCTTTAGTTGCATTCTGAAATTAATAAATGCTTCCGTAGGATAGTTAAAAAAATTGTTGTTATGTATATGTATATGTATATGTATATGATTATGTCTGTGTATGTGTATCTAAGTTTTTAAAATTAGAATGCGAAGCATGTATTTATAAATTGTACTTTAGCTATCTGTAACATTTTTCTTGATTTCGCCAATGTTAACGTTAGCAAACACGTGTAATATTTCTTGAGCTTTTTCAGGTTGAAGAATGATTTTGACTTTATTGTGGGTAATACTATTAAAAGGATTTTTTCTTTTATTTTTAAGACTCTTGATTTTATATATTATAAAATTAGTAAGCAATAAAGTAATAAATCTTGAATTACTAAAATACTAGTTCCCTGCATTCTCAGTTATAATTACTAAAGCTGGATGTTACGTTACAAGAAATACAAAATTCCAATTAATGATTGATTTATTTTTGCTTAATCTTTAATTATGGTTATAAAATAGTTTCTTACCTAAGTACAGAAAAACAGAAGACAATATAACAGGGTAAGAAAAGTTTATGCATACTAATTATATCAAATCCATAAATGAACGTCTTGCTTTATTTGTGAAAATATTAAGAAAAAAAGATCGTATATATCAACATAGTATTTTCTTTCTTTTACTTTCTTCTTTTTCACATATCTTCACAATTTTCTTTTTAAATTTATTTATATAACTAAACCTATCGTCATTGATAAATGATCTTATTTAGAATACTAAGTTACTAATAATATTGTCATTCCCAGACAGTTATTTCTAAGAGAACTCTAGAATTTCAATTGGTAGGAAGGAATTGACATGAAGAAGTGAATGGTATTGGATAAAATATATTATTCTATGAGTCAAAGAATGTCTTTTTATTAAATGTATAGAAAAATACAAAAGAAAACTGGTATTTACTTGACAAATTTAAGTATATTTTCTTTTTGATAGTATTAAGGATGCTTTAAGATTAAAGCCTTAGTAAACTTACAGTTGATAGATATAAATAGACATTAAATTTATTTTTTTATTGATCTATGAAATATGAAAAAAATTATAGTAAAAATGTATTTTATTTTTTAATCGTCTTATGATTAATATAATTATTACTACAATGCTCAATATTAATTAATTTATTACGTTTTCATGTTTCTAAACCAATATTTTGGGATTACAGAAAGTTTTAAATAATACTCATGTATTTCTAATTGCCATTCCACTTTTAAATGTTTCGATTGTTTGAATTAAAAAGAGAAAAAAAAATATGTGTCAGTTCACATTGAAATGTTTCAAAACGTAAAAAAATAGTCGTTTTGTGGGAAACTGCGATGAGAACACTTTATCAGAAAAATTTATATTTACATTATTATGTTTAGCATTTAAAGTCTTATTCAAACGCTTATGACATCCATGAGTTAATATCAATCCGTTACTCTCCCGTAAGAATATATTAATTAAAATGATACAATTAAGGCAAGAAGAATTATAATCTACTGTGACACTAAAGCTTTCCTATACTCAATACTCAAAGGATGCTGAAAACTCAATGTTGCTAAAACCAATAAAGTAATAGAATAGTTATCAAAGAATTACCTGTCCATGTAGAAAATTTTGAAATCTTATGATTTGGTCAAATATATCTGATTACTAAAAGGAAATAGCTCAAATTCTGTTATTTTAGAAGATGCAAATGACATTGTTTGGTGCAGAATAAGAGAGATGAAACATGAAATATTTGATAATTATGCATTCAGAGAAATCTACAAGAGCTTAACTAGACTGAGAACTTGGCATTTTTGAGGCAAATAAATAAATAAAGATGTTAACAAGACCTAATATAATTTGCAACAATTGCATTAGGGAGAAGCTTTCACCAGAATGTATATTTACATGCTTGCAGATCTGCAATACTTTGGAAAGTTCACTTTTCAGGGAGAACTACATTCAAAGATTATTGTGGTGCTGGAAAGGCCAATAATAAACTGACACACATTCATTTGACAAGGCACGAGATACCTGTAACAATAAGTTACATTCGGTTCAGCTTTTTCTACCTCTTCCCGTGAGTCATCGTCAAAGACATACCAGAACAGAACCGGTTTGAACTAGAAAGAAAATTCGGACTTCTCCCAACCAATAAAATGGTCTATTGGTTTAGGGGTTCTGACACTTCTGCCGTTCTCGAGTGGACCCCTTTTTTTCTCCACTGGGCAGTCGGATTTTTATAGTGGACAAGGTTATGACCAGAAGAGAGTGGAAGGCGAACGCTACTGGCATCCACAGCTTGCGGGATAGACCTTTTGAGTAAAATCATCGTCATATTGTTTTTAGGACCGACGCCGACTCGAAAGCAGTCTTCAATGTCTACAAATGATAAGTTGATTCCAGTTGTATTCCTTAGACATTTATTTGTATAAATTTATTTAATCAAGACATATTTGTCCACGTGTTTATTAATGAGTATTAATTTCTTCTTTCTCAAACACTAGGCCAACGTAACATTAATTTTACAATACCCAACTAAAACTATCTTATAAATAAATATGCCGTATTACCCACTAAAGAAATCTGCATATTTATGAATTAATATTATGATTAGTTTTGAAATATTTATTATAGTTAGATCCTTTCTAACGAAAACGCATATGAAGAGTAAAACATTCTGTCCATCATTTTTTTTTAAATTTTATTTAAATTTATTCTTTTACACCAAACCTACTAAATATTACTAATTGAATATTGCGAAATTATTTCATTTAAATCTTCAACTAATATTTTTCACTTGTTGTTTTTGTATGTTTAGAAACTCTTTCAAAATTTTTCATATTTCATCATATATGCATGCATTTAAACATTTAATCATATATCATTTCAATTTTTCATCATATTTCAATATTTCATCATATATTCATGCATATGGTGCATGCATAATGCACAATGTCATCATATTTAATGTAGTTTACACTCAACATGTTATAAATGTGTTGGATGAAAACTGTTTGCAAACAGTGAATGTAAGTTGGTGTGCAACCAACAGTGCAAAGTTTGAAATTCTATGTCGCATAGGATAAAAAAATTATTAAAAATATCATCAGTTCGGTACCATGTCAAGAAAGGTTTTACTGGTTTTTTTTTGTATCAAAACAGCAAACTGCAATAAAATGCAAAATTATTTACTTGTATTTGCATTTAATTTTAGTCAAGTAATAATTAGTTAATAAGCAATTGGATAACTTAATTGAAATTGTTAGATTGTAAGAGTCAAATTTATTATGATTTGATTCGAGTCATTTGAATTAATACTAAATACTCATCAATAAGTTATCCTCAATACTCTCATTAATACATATTTATATTTTATATTTTCTCAGATACGTAATATAACGATATTAAGGTAATCGTACAAAAATTGGGTCACTAGATCTTGACTGATCTTAATTTTTTGGACATTCTTTAGTTCGAGAATACCTTTTTGGGAATTATTTCCGTGTATATGTATGTCTGACTGTCTGTAATATGATAACTGATATAAATTTTGACTTACAGTTACCAAATTTTGAATATGTGCATTATACCAAAATTGTATTCTTGTATCAAACTTTGAGTTACTTCAGCTAATAACTACCTCTGATTATTATCAGCCTTTGCTGTTATTTAGTTAGTACAACAATATGCTAGTAAGTGAAAGACCTATATTATTATAATGTGACAATGCTCATATATTTTTTACGTGTAAGAAGAAGTACAGGATTCATAAAAAAATCACATTTATTTTCAATGAGAATATGAATAATTGAAGTACGACTACCATATTTTTTCCAGGGGCTGAATGTACAAATAGCAGCAAAGGAATTTTGTGAAATTTCAAATTTTTGTTAACGCCTTTGTGCATAAAGAATAAAGTTAGGAGTTTAAATTCAATTTTTACAAAAAAAAAATAACAATATATTTGGATTAATCTTCACGTTTTGGACATTTCTCAGGTAGGTAATACCTTTTTTTATGGAATTAAATATGTGAATGTTTATATGTGCGATGACACTAGTACAAGTTAAATATTAGTATTCGAATTTTGAATACACACGTTATATCACAACTGTAGTCTTTTATCTACCTTTGGGTAATATCCGGACACCGGTGATGAAATGCTACTATCTGATTACTATCTTTCACTGCTGTTATTTAATCCACCAAAAATGAGTTAACTTAGCTAAAAGACATACATTATTAATTGGATAGTGTTCATTTACTTTGTAAATGTAAGATCAAGAAGTGGACAGAACAGAATAGTTACATTCTCTTAGAACGAAAAAATCAAAGTAAGACCACTCTTAATTTTTTTCAGTTGTTGATTGCGCTTAGCAGCAACGAAGTTTTGAAAAAAATACCATTTTTGTTAGTAGTTTTGAGTATAGCAAACTAGCTCAATTATCCCTTAAACACTTTTATAACGGGATAAAATAACTGATAATATCTACATTAATAATTATATTTTCCCTCGAAAAATTGTCATATTTAAAAAGTAGATTAACATCAAAATATTGTATTTTCAAGCCCATTAATTAACAACAAAATATTTGAATGCCGAGTTTCAAATCCAAAACTGAATACTTATAGAGTACGTTTGATACCCATAAAAGTAAAACCTTAAATTTCTTCACGAATGCTTCTAAAAATCGAAGAGAATGTAACTGTCGGAATTCTTGGGAGGGAAATAAATCTTAAAGTAACAGAATGAGTAACGGTGTTCCTAAGTTTGAAATATAACAGTGTATTTTATATGAAATAGCACCTTTTGGGGTGAGGAGAGAAAGCATATTTTTAATACGTTCTGATCTAAAGTATTGCTTATAGAATGATAAACCCTAAACGTTTGACGTATTATTAAACATATTTAAATGTTTTTAAATTCTTTATTAATGAGCTATTTGTATTTAAATTACGTTGATGCGTCTTCAGAATTGAATATATAAATAAACGGCAGCTTCATAGAGTAGGTAAAGGATATATTATGTGTAAAATTTTAGTTAAATTTATGTAAATAGAAAAAAAAACTAGTTTTATTCGTAAAAAATTAAAATGAATGAAAGAGACATGAATTTTATAATATTTGAATTGGATGCATACTATTCTAGACGATTCTGGTCTAACAGTATTTTTAAAGCTACTTTAATGCAACTATTTGAAGAAATAATGTTATGAATTTGTTTAGCATAAATTTAGCATGGGACTCTATGGGTATTTCGCCAAATTTGGGAGATATCGGCTCGTTGGCGACAGTTTTGACAACCCATTTTTGTCGCCAATTCATCGTCAAGTGTCGCCAAATGATGCCAAGTGTGCCACTTCCGGTTCCGTGTTCTGGAGTGTTCCAGAGGTTTCTGTGGGCCTATATAAGGCAGATAGAGTCGTTAAGAGGATCTCTTGGTCTACGGAGTATGCACGGTGTGTTGTGCTTGATACGGAAAGTCTTGCGTGAGCCGACGGCATTGGGCTCAAATTGTTCCGAGGTGATTTTGACGGTGTGTGTATTTACTGAATGCTAATAAAGTATTTGTCTTCGTGCTGCAGCCTTGCTTGCTTGTAAAGTCCATTTAATCATCGAACCCAGCATTTGAAGTTTGAAGTTCGTAAAGTTATTAAAGTATCACCAAATAAAGGATAACACTTTAAGTATGTTGCTTTCTCTTCTGGTTAATGTACTTGATTAACAAATACCAGAAATGTTGGCATTTTGGAAGTTATGCCTTTAAAAGTTCGCAATACATAACGATGATATATTTTTAATAAATTAATCATAAAAACAACTTTGAATGTTCACTGAATGCTTAATAACAGAGCATTAGAAATTCTTTTGAATGACTCTTTTTTCAGTACTTATTATTCATTCGGTACACAGTATTTTCACTTTTAAACTGCCTAATAGATCACACGCTTATTTTCAATTTAGGTTAAATATTTATAGAGTATTTTTGAAGCCCATAACATAAACTCTCAAATTTCTTTCAAAAATTATTCAAAGAAAAATTTCCGAAATCCTGGGTGGGAAATGAATTTAAAAGAAAAATAAGGAGCAGTGGCGTTTGAAATCCAGTAGTGCATTTTTATATGAAGTAGCATCTTTAGGTAGAGAGGGGGATTAAACTTTTAACATTTTCTGGATTTAGTGAAGTAGTCAAAAATAAAATCTGCTTTTTATGTTTATTCACAGTTTTATGTAATTTTACGCATAGTTAATTAATTTTAAACTTTTCTCTAAAAAGAGTGCTCCTTATTTAAAAGTTGATTATAATTAAAGCTTAAATTTCAAAACGGTGTAAAAAAGAAACCACTTCAGAAAATGGCGTCAAATTTTAATGAAATACTAAAGCAGAAGATAGAAACAGTGTAAAATATAGTTGGCGTAATGCAGGGTTTAACAGCTTATCGTCATTTTTTGTCTGAGAAACTCTGCCTGATTATCTCAAGTTTTCTCTGTGTTTGCAGAGCTTTTTTTTTAAACAAAACCGTGATTATGTGACAATAGCTCTGCAATAGTTTTGAAAGCTCATGGATATGAAAATAGGTGTGGTCCTATGTCTGATAAAGGTCAGGAATAGACGTTTATGGAATCTAAAGTTACAGGAACCTTTGAATATCAATTTACATATATAACAAAAGGTGGAAAACAATTAAATTAAGTCAGTTTAAGGTGTGGCCACAACATTTCCGAGGAATAAAGTGGTGCTGTGCAAAAGTGTAGTGTACATTTGCAGTGCAATGAGAATTATCTAAATTTTCTACATGTCTGTAAGCATGGTGCATACATTTCTATGAAACATTCTCTATTGTTGATGATATAAAATTACACTTGTTAAGAATTACCTTCAAGCCAGTTCACGAGCCAGTAAGACAGATTTTCGCTGTAGAGCTTCCTGATCATATGGATGTGCTAAATGAGCGGATATAGGGTATCCTGTTGAAAAATAAATTCCCATTTACTTCTCCAAGGACATATCTAAACTCCTATTTGTAATATATGTACAATTTAAAATATACCCTCACCTCAATCAGCACTGCTGCGTTTTCTAAAGGAAACTATGTCTTAAGAGTTCATAGCATCTTATTTCGTACTGTTATATTAAATTAAATTGTCCCAGATAGCTCTGTTATACTTCTTTTCACCAACAAGCAGTATGGCAGTCTTTTGCGCAACTTTGTCATCCATACCTTTAAACATGTGATGGGCGGACAGGATAAATTTCGTTGAAGAATGTAGGGTGTGTGGATCAATTGAGCTTCATGCAGGATTACGGTTCTCCTCACATTGCAAAATCAGTAATGTATCTGATGGAAAAGCATTTCAGAAAAGCTAGAATAATGATAATTTATTTCCATAATCTAACAATGAGTTACAATTCTAGCCAGCGCGAGAGACTAATTGAAGGACGAAATGGATATCAGTGACCATCCTTTGATACAATGAGTCAAAATTGTTTGCTAACACGCGGCAGTTGTGTTTGGCCCTGGCAACACTGGTCATCAGACTTTTTGAGTAGATTTGGAGGCTCCTACATAGAGAAAGCAAGCGAAGTCAGAGTGAACAGAATAGAATCATCGGAGGCAAGGCTTTACCATTTTATTTGTCATATTGAGACGGCATGTTGGTTGTATAAGAATTGCTCTTCCTAACACATAATACTGTAAATAAAGATTCAGAGAAAGGGTAAGTCTTCATGGATTGTATCTGGTGTCTTGTTCTTTATTTTATCTCAATAGAACTGGTATTATATACATATATATAATACCAGGATACGAACGAGCTAAGCTTACCCTATTTCTGAATTTTATTTACAGTACTATGTGTCAGGAAGGACAATTCTTATACGCCCAACATGGAGTCTCAATAAGACAAAGAAAATAGTGAAGCAAATCCCTGTTTCTGATGATTCTATTCTGTTCACTCCGTCTTCACCTGATCTCCATAAAATCGATTAACAGTGCTGCCGGGGCCAAATGGGACTGCCCCTGTTAGGAACACCTATTGTTCAATGGGGTCGTAGGAGGGTGACTGAAATCACTTTCATCCTTCGGACAGTCTCTGGCACTGACGTTGCTCAGTAATGGAACTGATTGTTACACCTACAGTTTGTTGCACACATCCCTTAATCTTTATTTGTGACAGTAGGGTAAAATGAATAATGTTGTTTCCAAAGATCTGATTTGAAATTTAGTTGAATGATGGTAGTTTTAGCAAAAAGCATTTTGAGCTCCTCAGACACTGCAATAAGCCAAGGAGCATATGTGTTTCCCATTTTGAACTTGTTACTGGAAACAGTGGATAGTATATTTAAGAAGTAAATAAGAAAAAAGAATACTATATATATTATTAGAGAGGATAAGATTTCTATATACTTTATTTAGAATTGATAAAACTAGTAGTATAATAATTGTAGTCGTTAAATTAATTTATAGTATATTGTCTGATTACTGCAAAAACAAATTGGGATCAATAAATGCTGCATAAAATATATTTTGTGATTGGATGTAAAATATTTAAATCAACTCTAATTAAGTACATCATAGAAAATATTTCTTTTTTTTAAAGAATGATATCAATCTATACGAACCATCTGTGGAGTTACATACTACCCTTGTAAGAATAAAATACATTTGATATCAAATTCTACTCCACAACTGTCCAGACCTGGGAGGTAATATATTGCATTCTGCAAACTTTATACATGTCATAATGCAATGGAAATATATTTAATAAAATACAAATAATAATTATGTAAAATTTAATTTATAGAAATAAACGTCTCAATATTTATAAACATAATGAGCTAGGAACGATGCTTTATGAATCTATTTTTTGAAGCACTAATTAAAAACAAATAAAACAGTTATTATCTTAAATCTAAATTTTAATCAGTGAAGCATATGCTTTAATATATTTACTCATTGTTTTCAATGTTTACTATCTGCTTATGGGTACAATACACTTTGAATCTCACTTCTTATTACTTTTTAACAAACTACATATTTATAATGAGAATATATAACAACAATACCTCAAATATATACCACTAAAATATATTACTAAATAATTTTTTAATGAAACGCGATACTACACTATACCTTCAACAGTGTATCGTAAAAATGCATCTAGAGCACAACATACTAAGCAATTACTTTAACTTTTTTTTATTATTTTAGGTTTAAAATTTTCATGGAAGCAAAACTGGATATCCATTTTTTACTTAAGTTGAATACACTTTATATAACATAAATATATCAAATTACACAATGTTTTAACAATTATTTTTACTATCACATGGTATTAAATCCTCCGTATATCTGAAAACTACTTTGCGATATTAATAACCATACTCAATTTTATATCTTATATTATAATTGTAATACTTTAGACAATCTTTAAAATATCGAATAATATATATATATATATATATATATATATATATATATATATATATATATATATATATATATATATATATATATATATATATATATATATATATATATATATATATATATATATATATATATATATGTATACATATATATATATATGTATACATATATATATATATATATATATTATATATATATATATATATATATATATATATATATATATATATATATATATATATATATATATATATATATATATATATATATATATATATATATATATGTATATATATATCCCGAAATTCATGTCAAATTTTGGGTCGAATTCTGTCCTTTTGAAAATATCTTTTATCCTTAATAACTAAATATTCCGCCTTTATCTCAAATAACATTTTCACCCAGTATTACTATTTTATTTGTATATGTATATTTCTTTCTTCTAATCTGCATAATTCACCACGCTTGGCTTTACATTAAGTTTGAAATATTTATAGAGTATTTTTGATGGCCATAAAATAAACTCTCCAATTTCTTCACGAACGTATTTAAAAAAAATCGATGAGAATGTAAGTCTCCGAATTCCTGAGTGAGAAATAAATCTTAAAGAAAAATAATGAGCAACGGCGTTCCTAAATTCGAAATCCAGTTGTGTATTTTTATATGAAATGGCATGTTTAGAGCAAGAGGAGGCTTAAATTTTTAATACTTTCTGAATCTATAGGAATGCTTAAAAATAAAGTTGGACTTTTTGGTAACTTTTATGTATTTTAATGCGCATTTTGGTTTTTAGGATTTGCATGAAATACTTTTTCTTAATCTCCATTACTGTGCTGCATAGAAAAAATAAGTATATAAATAGAGAAGAGATTTTCAAGGAAAGTCAAAGACGTTAGTATAAGTGAAATATTTCTCAGAATTTTGGTTTTCCCATATAAAGACTATTCTTAATAATTAATTTGAATTTGCAACAACGATACATTAATTGGTCTTGAAAACTGAATTTAAATTATTATGAGCAAGAAGATTTCTGAGTAGACTACTCAAAGGAAAAGTTACATTAATTCATTTGATCGTAATGAAGTATCTGCACTGATACTCAGTTTTCTATATAATAAAACTATTACCAAATTTATTTTAAAGCTTAAGTTAAGAATTCTTAAATGTTCAAACATTATGGTTAAGCGTGAGATTCATTCTAGCTGGATTTTCCACGTTATTCTTACATTACGGTATCTTAACTTAATGAAGTATTTCCAATAATACGCATTTATTTCAATGGAAACATGCTTTATATAATAAAGATATTATAAAATTTATTTTAAAGCTGGCTTTGAGAATTCTAAAAGATATTATTAAGCGTGAGATTCATTCTAGCTAGATGCTCCACAGCTATTCTTACTATACACTACCTTTACGTAAATAAGTATCTCTAATAATACATATATATTTCAATGAAAGCATGCTGTATATAATAAAAGTAATGTAAAATTTATTTTAAAGCTGGCTTTGAGAATTCTAAAATATATTGTTAAGCGTGAGATTCATTCTAGCTGGATTTTCCACATTTATTCTTACATTACAGTATCTTAAAGTAATGAAGTATCACTAATAATACACATATATTTCTATGTAAATATGATTTATATAATAAAAATATAATAAATTTTATTTTAAAGCTGGCTTTGAGAATTCTAAAAGATATTGTTAAGCGTGAGATTCATTCTAGCTGGATTTTTCCTAGTTATTCTTACATTACAGTATCTAAACTTAATGAAGTATCTCTAATAATACATATATATTTCTATGGAAATATGCTGTATATAATAAAAATATTATAAAATTTATTTTAATGCTGGCTTTCAAAATTCTAAATGATAATGTTAAGCGTGAGATTCATTCTAGCTGGATTTTCCACGGTTATTCTTACATTACATTACTTTAACTTAATGAAGTATCTCTAATAATACACATATATTTCTATAGAAACATGCTTTATGTAATAAAAATATAATAAAATTTATTTTAAAGCTGGCTTTGAGAATTCTAAAAAATATTGTTAAACGTGAGATTCATTCTAGTTGGATTTTCCGCAGTTATTCTTACATAACAGTATCTTAACGTAATGAAGTATCTCTAATAATACATATATATTTCTGTGGAAACATGTTGTATATTATAAAAATATTACAAAATTTATTTTAATGCTGGCTTTGAGAATTGTAAATGATATTGTTAAGCATGAAATTCATTCTAGCTGGGTTTACCACAGTTATTCTTACATTACAGTATCTTAAAGTAATGAATATCTTAACGTAATGTATCTCTAATAATACATATATATTTCTGTGGAAACATATTCTACATTATAAAAATATTATAAAATTTATTTTAAAGCTGGCTTTGAGAATTCTAAAAGAACAATTTTTTACTACATAGATTTATCTACATTAAAAGTCCTTCGGAAAGGACTGATATTGTATTATGGTCAGCGTAGAGTACTCCTGATGGGTATTGGGTCCTGAGTAAGGCTGAGTTGTAGTTGTGCCTTGTTTCATCATAGATTGCATTGTTGCTTTTCTTATATAACGCTCCCATGAAAGTGAAACACTCCTTTGGCTTGTATGGTAAAATTATAATAATTAAAAAATTCACCTCATTTGTGAAAATAAAAATGCTTTTGAAATGGAAATTCAAGTTGTTGTTGGTATTGATAAATTTTACTATATTCAGATAATAACATATTTTAAAATAAAATTTCTTTAAAACCGATGCTAACTTTATGCAGGTTTTTACAAATTATCCTGAGAGTTGTAATCCCTTACAATGTGCACCTCATCTCTTCTCATCAATCAAGACCTAAATAGTAAAAAATCATATGATTATTTATGTATATCAAGTAATTATCAAGTATTAGTTTTCGGGCATCGGCCAAATATTATTTATTTATAATTCAATAGAAACAAATCTATGAGCATAGATCAATGTATATAAGGGTAAAAAATGTATGCTTATTAATATATCTATCTATCTATCTATCTATCTATATATATATATATATATATATATATATATATATATATATATATATATATATATGCTGAGGATGTTATCACCCCAAAGTTCCGCTCAAAACTACCTTTTTTGGCGGCCTACCTAAGAAAATTCCTATGTCTATTTCATCTTCAATTTTTTTATTCTATATAGTTCCACTCGAAGGTGATCCTTTCTCCATTTATCGTCCTACTCTTTATCGTGTATTTTTAATTATAACTCACTTAATTCTTAATCAACATAGTTAAACCTGACATATATATATATATATATATATATATATATATATATATATATATATATATATATATTATAGCACTTTTCTCTGCAAGATTTTGAACATCTCACTTTTAATAATCCATAAATTTGAATTTATCATTGTAAAGTTTTTATCATATCGTTATTATAAAAATTTAGTAAAAATAAATTCTTGATATCACTAAATTACATCTTTTGTGAACATTTAATTTTAAAAAGTAGTGGACTTGAAGAATAAGTATGATTAAACAGAAAATATCGACATTTTCTCTCTTGCTCTCCTGTCAGAACACGACAGTGAAATATGCGGAGAAAATTCTAGAATCGATTATTTCAATGACATATTCATATCTTTGCCATCTTCCGGATTTGTGTTTCTAGTTTGAAGATTTCATGTTTGAAGTAATATTGGTTCATAGTATATATATACATATGTATATATATATATATATATAATATAATATATATATATATATAATTTATTATAAGTTCCGCTCAAAACTACCTTTTTTGGCGGCCTACCTAAGAAAATTCCTATGTCTATTTCATCTTCAATTTTTTTATTCTATATAGTTCCACTCGAAGGTGATCCTTTCTCCATTTATCGTCCTACTCTTTATCGTGTATTTTTAATTATAACTCACTTAATTCTTAATCAACTTAGTTCATTATATACATATATATAATATATATATATATATTTTATATATATATATTATTGCTCTTTTATCTCAAGATTTCGAACATCTTACTTTTAATAATCCATAAATTTGAATTTATCATTATACAGTTTTATCATATTGTTATTATAAAATATTAGTAAAATAAATTCTTGATATCACTAAATTACATCTTTTGTGAACATTTAATTTAATAGTATATGAAGAATAAGTATGATTAAACTGAAAATATCGACATTTTCTCTCTTGCTCTCCTGTCAGAACGACAGTGAAATATAGAAAATTCTAGAATCGATTATTTCAATGACATATTCATATCTTTGCCATCTTCCGGATTTGTGTATCTATTTGAAGATTTTATGTTTGAAGTAATATCAGTCCATAGTATATATATTATATATATATATATATATATATATATATATATATATATATAAATATATATATATATTTAATATATATATATAATATATATATATATATATATATATATATATATATATATATATATATATATATATATATCATTTGTGTGTTATATGTATATATATATATATATATATATAATAATAAATATATATATATATCATTATATATATATATATATATATATATATATATATATATATATATTTATATATAAATATCCCTATCTTCGATGTAGTATCATTTTATATTCCAGCAAATCATTTCCGTTAGTTTAGTTTATACTCCGATTAAAAACTAATTTTATTTACATACATTTTAAACAACACAAAAACGTTATTAGCTGTACAAAGTATCTTTAATACGGATACTATGGAGTGGTGTACCCAGACAAAAATTTGAATGTGTGACCTGGCAGTGACTACACATAAACGAAAAAATATAAAGACACAAACATGAAAACATAGATAATAAGACAAAAAGTTATATGTATATATTATATAAATTTATATTATATATATAATATATATATATTATATATAATTAATATATATATAATATATATATATATATATATATATATATATTAGCATATAGACTGAAAGAGGCAAATATTTGTTTTTCATATTTATATAAAATACTGAAATTTAAAACTTTTTAAAAAACCATAGCATGTTATTTTGTAACAAACATTCTAAGTATAGTTCTTTATTTTTCATAACTTACTTTAATGTAGATGTACTTTTAAAACTTTATAATTATTTTTCAAATTATTCTGTTTATCAAGAAACAATGAAAATCGTAAGTATTCTATTAAACACAAATGTGAAACAAACCTCTTCGAAATTGGAAAATCATTTTGTTAATGATACAAAGTATTTAAGTTTGATACAAAGTATATTATCATATGTATAATGTGCTGCAAAACATTGAAGCCGTTCCATGGCCGAATGGTTAGGTGCTGGCCTTCGGAACCGGAGTTCGTTTGTTCGTACTTCTATATTCTTAGCCGTTTGGAACTGATTTAACAGTAGGCCCCGGTCTCATTAGCCCTCGTGTTGCAAAAATTAGACCGTAGCGCTCTAAACCAAACCAAACGAAATGATTAACTAGTATTAACTTTGAAGTATTTCTTTAGAACTAATTCGAAATTTGTTCTATAATAATTATAGAATCGTTCAAAAGAAATAAATTATCTCTTATCATGTCTATAAAATTACGGATAATACTAATATGTAAATACAGATTATGATGTCCATGTATTTATTTTGCTTACTTATATTATCCATTAAAATTATACAAATGATTAATTCACCAAATTGCCTATTAACTACACACGTGAATTAACTTTAATACACAATTCATATTATTGGAGTTAATCTTATAATATACACAAGGAAAGATTGCTGAGCTGGATGATGAAAAGTTCAGTAAGACAAATCGTTATCCACTGTCTTCTATGAAAGTACCAATGAGTAGAAAAAAAGTTTAAAAAAAAAATGTGAACGAATTAAAGTTATAAAGCAAGTGTGGTGAATTTTAAATTTCTTGGCAATTTATTTTTATAAAATATTGTAAACAAGGCATAATTTCTTGTAATAATCTTTCGAATCAAACTTATATTTATCTTTGTGGTATAAATGTAACAAACTAAATATTTTCTAAATCATAGCATTTAGTTTGCTATGGTACTCAGTACATTTAAATATTTTATTTTCAATCTAATTTGAAGATTGGACTATTGATTCTTTAAAAAAATATCGAAAATTGATATTTGTGAAAAAGAATAGATAAATATATAAGACATTTGTAAATGTTTTATTGCATATACATTTGCTTACTTTAAACAAATTCTTATTTCATAACCCCATGTCTCTGTTTTCAAAAAAGAAATTTAATTACAGAAACTGTTCGTCAGAAATTTAGTACTAAAGTGTTACATTTTTACAGTGTATATGTTTTTTTCCTTAAAATTCATATTTTACTTAAATATTAAATCTACATTGCGTGAGTCTTTTTACCACTACATAATTATTTATACACATAGTTTGCATTGTACAATGTTTTAAGAATTATCTAAAACCTATTTTAGAATTTTTTTATAGCTCTTTGATGCAAAATTGCTTTTTATGTATATGTGAAGCCATCATGCCTAACATATCCTTAATATATGCATACATAGACTTAATGTTATAAAGTTATTTAGGCTGACATATTATAAAATTAATATTAAAAAATCTATTACAGCATTTATATCAAGCATGTTTAAAAGAATGATTCAAATGACATCGGATACATTTTCCCAAATTTTCGTTATATGATGAATTGAATAAATACTGTTGTAATGAAGATATTATATCTGTATATACAATGTGTGCTTGGTTTTTATCATGAATATACACATTTTAAATAGATACATAGCATATTTAAAAACACACTGAAGTAAGTATTTATTTTAAAGTTTATTGATTTAATTTTAAATTGAGTAACTAAATCTGAAATAATAAAAATCTATCGTAATACAGTTAAATTATTTTCTAAAAAAAGTATTTGAAAATATACTTTTGATACCAAATATGATACCAAAAATGGGACAGATATTTTGAGTTTTTCTTCACAGCTTTTCTGTTAATAAATTTAATACATCAATTTGAGAGATGTTCTTACATTTGCTTAGTTTAAAGAAATTTTTATTGCATAACCCCATGTCTCTGTTATCAAAAAGGAAACTTAATTATAGAAACTTATCGTCAAAATTTCGTACTAAAGTATTACATTTTTACACTGCATATGTTTCTTTTAGCCTTAAAATTGATATTTTTCTTAAATATTAACTCTACATTGCGTGAGTCTTTTTACCACTATATATTTATACACATAGTTTGCATTGTACAATATTTTAAGAAATATTTAGAACCTGTTACAGAATTTTTTATAGCTATTTGATTAAAAATTGTTTTTGATGTATTTGTAAACACAGCAGGCCTTACATATCCTTAATATTTGTATAAATAGCCTTAATAATGTATCTTAATACCCTTATATGTATGAAAAACACTGATTTAAAAGTAATATCAAATATCTGTATCTACAAAGAAACATATTTCTTGATATAAGGTTTAAAAAATGAAACATAGTATATAATAATAAATAATAGAAACATGCTGAACATGTGACACATCCAAATATAGTTTGTTGTCAAAGAAATACACAATTACTCATATCTAGTGAAGAAATCCAGAATTAAAAAAAAAGATTGATTATTATGCAAACCGATATAAAAAAAATCAACTAAATTTCATATAAATTCCGATTAATTCAAATGTTATTTCTTTTATCATATGTTTAGTGTAAGGCGAAATTCTATTAGAGTCATACATGCATTGATCTAAAACGCAGGATTAAACAATATAAATGTACGGTTTTATGGGTCTTAAAAGTAGATATTATTTTTATAAAAATAAACCGAGATATTAGGTTAATGAGCTACAAATTATATAACCATATCTTTTCAGTGATTACATCAAGAAAATGTATCAATATCTGCCAGTTGTCAAACGTTTCAAATTTATGCGTCCATTTAAAGCATTTTACATTAATTTATTAAGGATATTGATAAAGAAAAAAATAATTATAAATTATCAATCTACTCTAAATATCCAATTTATTTTAGGATAAGCTAAGGTATAAATATGTATTTTCTCTATTTAATGTAAAGATTTTGAGCTTCAGAGATCTAAAGAAAGCTATTAATATGGATTACATATCTAGTGGGGAACACATACTCTAGTATGGAGCAGGTGAAACGCTTTCTGGGGAAGAAAAAGTTATCTTCAATATATCGATTGTTCATGCTCAAACTTCCATACATACCTTTAGAGAAACTTATTTAGACAGTTTAAAGCAGGTACTTCAAGATTAAAAAAAATAGGCTCCTTTACATATTAAATCAATTTAGCCTGTTACGTACTATTACTTGCATTGGATTTTCTTAGTAGGTAATCTTGATTTCAAAGACCTCAATTTAAGCACGAATCAGTAACAAAATTTGAGCTCTTAGTATGTAATCTACAATATATCTTTTTGGTTCTGCTTGATGTTTACTGATTTATTCCTCATTCGATTTCTGTTAAAAATGTTTCTTTACATCTTGTTTAAAGCACTGAACCTACTTGCTGAAAATCACTTTTAACTTTCGTGTGTTTTGATCAGAAAATACATTAGAACGAGTCGATAATTCGAGTAAAATGAGAGTATAAGAGGAGGAAACGAAACAAGATGAAAGAAAACATTCAGAGTGAGCTAAATTCAAGAGGTTTAGAATTCTTAAGCAATAAGATAAAATTAATATACTCATATTTGTTCTGTTTGTTTCTCTTGTTTAGTCCTCATAGTACTGGCATTCTTTTGTTTCAGGAAATACGATAAGGTATCCATTAAAGTAATTATTGTAAATAATTAATTATTCTATCATATATTATTTTATTGTTCTTATTTTTTAATAATTGATTTACTAATAGGAAGATTTAATTATCTTATTTTTTTAAATCAGGATTACTAAAATATAATTTCACATATATTATTAAATGTGCAACAAATGTCGTAATTATGCTTAATGAAATGTGCATATGTTTTATTTTTTAAGCAAACAAAATATTATAAATAGAGATTTTCAATGCATAATCTCATACTTATTCATTTTATGTTTGCTAACTTTAATGTATCTCAACAGTAATTACAGATCAAATTTAATATTATTCTAAAATGTAGAACAAATGAATCAATAAGTAATGCAGTCACCGTAGAAAGCAACAAATATGTTGCTACTTTCGGCACTAACGAAAGTTATAGTCTAATAAAATGATAACATGCAATTCATTTTATGCATGCCAATTTTAATGTATCTCATCTGTAATTAAAGATCAAATTTTATATGTTTCTGAAATTGTAGAACAAAGAAATCAATAAGTAATATAGTCAGCGTACAAAGAAACAAATGTATTCCTATTTTAGTCACTAATGGCAGTTATAGTCTAATAAAGTGGTAACATACGTTTCATTATATATATACCAACTTTAATGTATCCCATCTGAAATCAAAGATCAAATTCAATATGATTCTGAAAATGTAAAACAAACGAATCAATAAGTAATGCAGTCACCGTATAAAGCAACAAATGTGTCCCTATTTTAGTTCATTAACTGCAATTATAGTCTAATAATCTGCAATATAAGTTTTCATTAAAGTTTATAAAACATTTCAATAGAAAACATTTAAACACGCCCATATTTCATGCTACATAAAGAAAAGGCCTAACATGCATGTGAAAGATGAAGGAAAAACACATATAAATTGTAATGAAGCATTTAGAATAAAGTGAACAAAAAATTCACAGTTCAGTTAGATAATTCATTTCTAAATTGAAAAATGAGAAGTCCACAACATCTCATAACTTTTACAGGAGTCAATTTTAATAGAGAAAAAAAGCAATATATGTTTTACTTTCTAGGAAATGTCAATAGTTCTTATATTTATATATCAATTTACAATCCAACATTTATCTAAATTTTATTGCATTAAAATATGAGCTAAATCAATAAAGTATAAGATACATTTGTGTGAATTAATGCCATGTCTAGTCATGACGAGGAAGATTGTAGTCGTTTACTATCAAAGGGTTTTATAGACCATCTCTACACTGTGCATTAGATTACCTTTTTTTTTAGAGAACACAATTGTTTACTGGGCTCTTTAAATAAGTCGACCTGATTTTCTTTAAATAAATTTTAATAAGCAGAAGGATAACGTGAATATATCTAATAGAGATTTCAGTACACTGATTTCAAAACCATTGAGAAATTCTATAAAGGGAAAAAATCAAATGAAGTTAATCTTTCACTCGTATTCCCAAAGTACGATGTTCAGTTGACATTTGTCCATGGAGTCCCAATTAAGGTACAATGCAGTCTACAATTAAGTCCCAAAATGGGACCGAAACTCTTGCAAAGCAGTTGAATTATTTTACAAGTGTTTCTAAATCTTATAATAAACCTGCATGTTTTTTTCGTATATATACATATATACACATATATATATATATTATATATATATATATGTATATATATATATATATATATATATATATATATATATATATATATATATATATATATATATATATATATATATATATATATATATATATATATATATATATATATATATATATATATATATATATATATATATATATATATATATATATATATATATATATATATATATATATATATATATATATATATATATATATATATATATATATATATATATATGTATATATATATATATATATATATATATATATATATATATATATATATATATATATATATATATATATATATATATATATATATATATATATATATATATATATATATATATATATATATATATATATATATATATATATATATATATATATATATATATATATATATATATATATATATATATATATATATATATATATATATATATATATATATATATTATATATATATATATATATATATATATATATATATATGTGTGTGTGTGTGTGTGTGTGTGTGTGTGCATGTGTGTAATGCATAATTTTCCATACTGAATTAAGAGAGAACTGAATGATGTTATTTGGATGATTAGTCATTCTAAATGTATGTCACACACACACACAGACGTTAATATATAAATGTATGAAAATGATTACACACATATACTAATATATACAAGGTAGCATATGTGCATTTAGGACAAAGTAGTAGCACAAAAAATTATAAAAATATAACTGTACTGTGTCTTTTTAATTCAGTTGAGAAAACTATTCATATCCAAAAAGAGATAGCATGCAAGTATTTAGTATTTTTTATTAACCTTCGCTTGTGGTTTTGCTGGACATTTATCAGCATAGAAGTAAAAATTGTAACATCAACATTTTTAAAAATCTCTATTAGACCTTAGGCCGTGAATAGTCGGTCTCATTACTTGTACATAATCGCAAAATGTATACAATTTTAAAATAAATTCTAATTAATAAAACTGCTTTAAGTTTTCTAAAATAAATCCTATTGACACAACTGTTCGAGTCTTATTAGTTGCAATGGCTTTTAGATATAACCTTTATTGCATGTTCTATTCGTTTAAAATTAATTATATCTCTACATTATATATGTATGCATTCATGCGTATATTCTAAAATAGACGATAAACTAAATATTTTGTAATTGCTTCGTAAAACTGGAACTGCAATATTTGAATGACTAGGTGACCTGCATTTGATATTTGCAATTACCATTACCTCTATCTCATACATTTGCGTACGAAACATTCTTTCGGATAGCTTTCGGATTCAAACTCCATCCGGAATGTTATCAGCTTTAATTATCGGACAGCATATCCTTTAAAAGACCAGTTTCAGTATCGTATAGCCAAAAGCTTTCGCTAAATCGGTAGTCAGCTGAACTCCATTTATTATTGCAGTGTTTCATGAATTATCGATGTACCTTTAAACGCAGATTTGAGTAATACAGTTTCACTTTATGGTTAGAAAACTTGTCATAGCGCGAATATATTCGAATAAATCAAATGAAGTTTACTAATACCTTTACCAGTATACCGTAATTTAATTATTAAAAATATTATTTAATTAAGAGTTCTTTGCTTAGTAAAAATATAAATTAGATATATTTAGCTTATGATATAAGTGTAAATATGGAGGAATAGCTTTGTAGGAAATTACGTATTTATATTTCGGTAACCAAAGGTTTTGTAGACAAAAATTAGATAAAGGAAATGTGTTTATTTTTTAGAGATACAATTTTGAAGCCTACGAATTTTTTGATGGAGAAGTTTTGCTTAAAAAACGTTTTATAAAATACTTAATAATCATCAAACACAACATTAATGTAAAATATTACCAAGTATTACAAATAGTTAATTATTCTTTCTCCAAATTTCAATTTAGGCAGTAATATTTGTAGTACCTTTGGGGTTATTCATTGGTCTCATCTGTTAATTTTAATTTTATTTTTTGTGGGGGGAGATCTTAAACAGGTCATTCTGTTATCACTAAAAATATAGACTAATATGTTTTGCTGTCCTCAGATTCCTACTTGGAGAGGTTTTTCGTGTCCGTTGTTGTTATTACTTATCCGAGATTGTATAGCATAGCTAGAGAATCTGCATAAATCCAAAAATACACAAACATTAAGAGAAATAGATGGTCTTGAAACTCATCCTGTTTAAAGTCCAAGAAAACTAAAATATGAGCCGGGGGTAACCCTGTCAGCCCCACACCAATGGTACTCGGGAAAGATCTTCTGTCCCTTCTTGAAAGTTAGTGCTCTGCAATGGTTCCTCATAAAACGCGAGAAGGCCGTAGGACATGTTTTAGGAGAAAACCGAAAGGACCAAACTTACCATAAGCCAACTTACCAACTTACCTCTTTCAAAATACCAGAAGTGATTGAGAATAATCCTTGAAAGTTGGTTAAATTCCATCTTTTTTCGTCTGTAGTTCGAATCAATGATAGAGAAATAGTTGCATATTGTAATATCCCAATAAGCCGCTCTCAATTATCTGCACCATTTTTCTTTACACTTAAATGGAATAAATACATGGTTTGAATGAAATTAGATATCATACAATAAAAATTCTAAATTTTCATATTAGAATATTTAAGAATTATTTTATACTTAAGAACTGTAATCTGACTTTTTTTATATGTGATCGTATTTGTTATTTGTAAGCAGTATTGTAAATTCAGAATAGAGTCTGTTATTCTTCTACTTCAAAGCATATAAGCAATTATTTATTTCATTTTTTATGTATGTATGCTTTAATAGATTAAAGTCATGGTAGTAGTTTTCCTAACGACGATAACTCATAATTAGTAGTTTCATATTAGAATAAACATGAACTATTTTACATTTAGGAATTATGTTTGGACTTATATATCTCTAATCATGTTTGTCTAGTTTCTTCGACCAATTTTGCTATTGCAGAATGAAGATTCACTTCCTCTGTTACAATACATACAAGCATTTTCTTATTTCCTTTTTATCCATGTATTCAAATAGAATAAAGACATATCAGTCCTTATTACTATATGCAATCTCATATATAGTAGTTTCATAATAGAATGATAAAGAAATATTTTACACCCAGAAAATAGATTCTGACTTATTTATAGCTGATCGTATTTGTCTACTGTCTTCTAACAATTTGATATTTCAGCATGAAGGTTTCCATTATTCTGTTTTGATGCATCTAAGCAGTTTGTTTTATTTTGTATACATGTGCTGCAGATTTCGAAATAATTTGCACATTTTTTTATAATTCATTTATTTTATAATAAATGTGTACAACATGTTTATGTTTTTAAATTGTTTTATAATATGATAAAAATTATGTTGAGTTTCATGTCCACGAATGGATGTGGAAGTTTTGCATATTAGTTTTTGTATTATTTATTTTTTTTAGTTTTAATTTGCTGTATTCTATTAACCACTTAAGTTGTTTGCCCGTACAGTGTACTTGCTAACCCAAAACTGGCCTCAACTAGTTTGCCCGTATGGTGTATAGGCATCGATATTTTTTCCTTTTTTTTCTGGTTTTCATTTATTTTCATTATTGTAGATAGACTATTTAGTATTAATATTTTTCGACATTGCTGTATGGAACTCACATGTCTTCTACTTTAAAACGGAGTAAAAAAGACGTAACTAGAATTTAGACTTGATCTCGTTGACTGTATAATCAAAAAATATCATTCGGGAATAAATTTTCGAGAGGACGCCCAGATTCTAGCCTAAAACTCCTGAGACTGACAGAGAGACATATTCTGGAAATAATTTCTTCCACTAATAAGAAACGGATACCTGCAAGACATTGTGCAGTTCGAAAGAAAATGGGAATGGAAAGATAATGCTAAAAGACACACGGTATTTCTGTCCTGATTAAAACGTATGACTTTGCATTACACCATGCTTCAAATTGTGCCATACATAAAAGACTTCTGAACTGTTTGGAAAAGTGTAAACTTACCAGTAAGTATAAGAGAAATATTTGTAAAATTTGTAAACCCTCTTCACTGCATGCTAAATGTACTTGAGGAAAGCAAACATTTACTGGTTTTGTTCTTCAAAATTCTAAAAAAAAAATTTTTTTTAAACGCAATAAAAGTGAAAAAAAAATTCTTATTATTCTTATTATATTAAGTATGGTATTTAATCATATGCAATAAAAAATATACCTTTTTTAGAAGCATTTCTGGTGAAAAAAATTCACCCCTTAAAGATTTAATTACCTTGGACTATTGCTTATTTTGAGAACAGGAATATTAGTGGAATAAATATTTAACATGTATTTTGGAGTAGTCTCCTTATGATTGGTTATTTTTTCTGTTCCTCAAAAGAAATCAAGTTTGTCATGTGGAGTTTAAAATCCGTTTATTAAAAATGTTCTGATAAATAAAATAAACAATTTTTCTTCATAAGAATTTTGGAATTCTATCCTTATTGTTGCTTTAAAAAAACTTTCACGAGATAGAGAGTGCGAATGGTGAATAATATTTTAAGCTGTTTTCGATAAACCTATCACATGAATGAGAAACAAGTATGAAGCAGTTTTAATTGTTCAAGACTATCTAACAAAGATCCTAAACAAAATTTAAGAGCTATGGTTCTCGTTAATTACAGATATACATAATTGTTTTTAATCGTTAGTCTAATTTTATTTTTCACAATTTGGGTGATAAACATTTCCATACATGATTTTTTGGTTCTCCATTTTTTGTTAAACGTTTTAATATTTGTACAATTAATCTGAATCCCATCTATGCCTACTCCTGCAGGTTTCAACTCTCTAGTGATTACTCACGTATTTTTAGATGTGTTTTCTTAAAATAATGAAATGTTGCGATTCATGTTATAAACATGGAAAGAGAATACTAAATAAAACAGGGTATTTGTGTCCTGATTGAAACGTAGGACGCCATACACCATGCTTCAAATTGTGCCATACACAAAAATACTTCTGAACTATTTGGAAAAGTGTAAACTTCAAAATTCCCGGAAAGTATAAGAGAAAGTTTTGTAGAATTTGTAAACCATTCTTCACTGCAGGCTGAACGTACTTGAGACAACCCAACATTTAGGATGTTTCGTGTTCCAAAATTCTAATATATGAAATGTTGTAAAAGCATTAAAAGTGATAAAAAGTAATAAATTTCTTATTCTTCTTATTATATTAAGTATGGTACTTAATTATATGCAATAAAAGATATGTTTTTTTTTGGAAGCATTTCTGTTAAAAAAATTATTATTAGAATATTATTAGAAGAAGCTCCATCTGAACTTTCAACATTCAATGAAACAGCCTATGATATATATGTATATATGTGTATATGTAAACATGTATTCATTTATTTATTTATTAATTCAGTTACAAGTACCCAATTCCTTAACGATAAGTAAGGAAGAAGTTTCTTCAGAATTCTAAAATAAAAAATGTTGTAAAAGCATTAAAAGGGAAAAAATAATAAATTTCTTATTATTCTTATTATAGTAAGTATGGTGCTTA
>CM063508.1:2469521-2477021 GCA_032207245.1 Pardosa pseudoannulata | reverse complement strand
CATAGTAATTCTATTTTTAACAAGCGATTACTCTCATCAAGCTTCTGATGCCCGATCATTATAAAACATTCCGAACATAAACACCGAATAGAAATAAATAGCACAAATTTTCAGTAGTTGTCTTAAAGGTCATTTAATATCCAATAATGGGCATTTCCTGAATTTTCTCTGAATATCGTTTACAGAACCAGAAACTTTTAATTTATTCGAGGACCTTGGACTAAGTGCATGTCTATTCATTTTTTGCATTTTACATAGGTTTGTTATTGGAGGAGAGATGCTATGAAAATTACATAGTTACTTGATTAAAATTATAAAAAGGTAAACATGAAATAAAAAAATCTGTTTTTTATGTTTGTGCATTCGGACCACTAATATAATAATCTACAGTGCAGAATACTTTTAAAAATTACTATGTTAAATAATAAGAAATATATTTTAAACTTTTAATAATGTTTTTTTGTAACATAAATTTTTGTAATATATATATATATATATATATATATATATATATATATATATATATATAAATATATATATATATATATATATGTATATATATATATATATATATATATATATATATATATATATATATATATATGTGTGTGTGTGTATGCATGTATGCATGTATGCATGTATGTATGTATGTATGTACGTATGTATATAAGAAGCAGTAAATACTTTATTTATTCGTATTATCATAGAATCTAAAATTTTAAACACTCTATTTAATAAAATATACTCTTTTTATCAAAGTATCTAAACCGTAAAAAAATTATTAAATCCTCACTTTTATTTTAAGGAATATCTACCAAATTATATATCTATGCATTTTCAAAACCCAAATGCATCTGAAAAATAAAAGGAAATAAAAACCTTTCTTACTTTTTAATCCATTTTATCAATTTTCATTCTCAATTCAACTAATGCAATTTCCTTCTATTTTCCAACTTCCATTCACTAGATGAGATAAAAAAATCTCATTTTTTATACGCTTAATACAATGAAGGAAATGGCAATAATTTTTTTTCTCTCGACAAGTGCATGCAAAACTCCATATTTTAAAGTCAATTTACATTACTACGAGGTTTTTCTATTTACGGATAAATACGTTTTCTTGATTTGAAATATCAAGGGAAATTGTGTTTGACAAGACAAATACTAATTTCCTTCGACAAAACTAAATAGAATACTGGCAATGAAATTTGATCCATGGGAAGCGTATTTGAATTTTATTTATATTTTAAAGATGTATTAAGTTTTAATCTTTTTTCATACATGTAATAAGACATCAAGTTTCATTTCCTAATTTCGAAAATGTATTGTTTTAAATCGCTTGTGACGTGATTTTTAAGTTGCTGCATTAGAACAAAAAGGCATGACAGTTTATTAACTTTATATAACAATCTTGTAGCATTAATAAATAATTACACTAATATAAAATACAGTAATTTCATTACTTTTCAGGTTATAGGTGCATAGATTTGTTAACATCAGTTGCATTGAAATATCCTCCTGAAGTATTTGACACCGCTCAATTATAAAAAAGGAATTTCTCCTGTACTGAATTGAGAAAGAGAAACAAAATCTCTAGTTAATTGTAAATAGAAATACCAAAATAATAGGTATTAATATTTTTTATTCAGAAACCAAAATGTAAAAGGAAAATAAACGTGGAATCGAGAAATACAGAAAAAATATTTTATTTTTTAATTTGCTGTAATTATGGGATAAATATTTTAATCACTGACAGACATTTTTTCACTAATATGGTGTCAAAAATCAGCATATATTTTAAAAGTCACAGTCTGTTTTTGCTTTAATTTATTTTCTTTTTTCCTTTATGAAGTTTGGCATCCTTTAATTTTTTATATGCTTGCTGACCATGCTCTCACCCACTTGTGTGAAAAGTCTTGTTCGACGATTATATGTGGTTAATCGAGCCGTATCCTCGTTATTAGCTATTTCGAAAAGTAATCAAAAATATTTGTTTCTTTTTAGTTAAATAATTATGATTTCATATTAAAGTTTTACAGATGGTTACTAAAGCGAATTTCCATGCAGAGTTTGGAAGTTGCCAGTAAAGAAATATAAGAAACATTATAGTTGGATCAAATGATTTGTATTCAGTTCGAATAGACACATTTAATCTAGAAGTCAAAATTGGTCTAGTTATTAAAAATTCAATTTATGCTTATTTTTATTTATAAATCCAATATCGTTTCTCAGTTTTTAATAGAAAAACAGATGAATTTGCATTTTGATCAAACTGGCTAAATAAGAAATAAAATATATTGTAAATATAGAAACAATTGAAAGCCATACATTAGAATAAAGCCATACTATTAACATAAATATTTACTGTTATAGAACTTTAGTATTATAGCTTGAATAACTGATACCATTGCATTTACAGGGCTTTTATAACATCATCATGTCTTGGACATATATTTTTAAATCAATAAAATTTAAAAACCAAAGTTAACATTAAAGTGAAATTAAGTATTTTTTAAAATGAAAGCCAATGGAATACTTGCCTGTCTTTGCTTTTAGAGGAATTTTTTGAAAGCTGTCTTGTTCGTTTTACAATAGTAACACGATTAGGCAAGTACAGTAAATCTTTCTAAGATTAAAATTGGTTTTCAAAGTCAACTGAGATCCTCTTTAGAAGCGTGATTGTTTCCAATGAATTTTAGCATGATGCGTTATTAATTTTAGCGTTTGGATACTATGATGTCAAAGGAAATAGAAGAAATAATAGTTACAAAAAAGTGTAATTATCATAGTGTAATCATCATTTAAGTTTTTCTTTATGTAACAGTATTTTAAAATGCAAATTTATAATCGTCATTAATTTAGACTTCTCCATAGTAGTTTCCTATTTTACTCATGAAAGGTTAGTAATATTAAGTTTAATTGCAGTATACTGGTACCGAATATAGGAAAATATTAAACCGTTGTTCTCTAAATAAAACCAATGCACTAGTGGTGGTACACCCGTATACTAATTGAGATGCAATTTCACTGCATTTACATTCAAATCCAAATTGAAATTTAGTGTTCCTTTTGTAATTTGTCATTGTTTGTCATAATTTTCATATTTTCTGTAAACAGGTATTGTCATTAAGTCATATCTCTAATGTTCTCTAATCGTCTCCTGTTACAATATTCTTCGATTTTTTAAAGAACAGATCGATGTTTGGTGAGGTTTCTATTATTCATTATCGTTTTGCTAGTTTGCTTAACTGAACTATGAAATGGATATTACACTGTATATGGGAACATGTAGTTTTAAATCACCTGGATAATCATACCCGTTCTGATTTGACGTTAAGGAGTTCTCACCGGTTCTATTAACCTTAGTGGTGTATACCAATAAACCATAGTGCTGCAAACTGAATGAAAAATATTTGTTTTGCTTATTTGCGCTATTCGATAAATTCGTAAGATTCGTTTTGCTTTGTTGATTGATCTCAGTGTTTTGGTCATTGCAGCTAGTGACTTTTAAGTAACTGTGTTCGTTATCTGTGACTTTGTGTTCAGGTGACTTGTGCTATAAAGGTTAGTTGTATACGACTAACAGTACGGGAGTAGTACTTTAGGTACCTCACACCTATTTTGGACATTCAGTGTCCAGTCTAAATGCTTATTTTTTTTTCAAAATAGAAAACAATCTTTATAAATGGTATTAACCCTCTAAGCGGTTCGCACGTACAATTCCACCAAACCGATGACGTCTTCGAAACGTACTATTTTCGACCTTCAAAAACGCTCTGAAAATGGTTGTAATGTACATTTTTGCCAGTGCTTTCCCTCATGGAGTTTTCCGGTAGGAAGATCAGGTCGATTGTTTAGGAACTGCATCCCTCTTTGACTGATATTTATTGAGAGATGTACCCCTACCCTCTGAAGCACAAAGAAGCTGATAGCTTTTCAAGGCTTTGTAAATCTCTATTTCGAAGTATTTCGTTTGCGGTGACAGATGTATCTCTAATTGCACCATTTAAATATCTTCGATGACTTTCGTAACAAAATATAAATAAGTCTCTCAAAGAATATTTTATTTGTACTTTTAGAATCCAGTATTTCTTATGAGATGATCTTCGAGACTTGACGAGCTGTATGTGTATTAAAAATTAACAATCTATAACATCTATTTATATATCTATTTATAACCGGAAGTAAAGGGACAATAACGAAGGTGGGTTTCCCGTATTCCATTCTAGTCAACAAAGGGTGAAGGAAAAAATCCTAGAACGTTTTGGCCACTGACACAGTAAACCTTTAGTGTATTTTTGGAGACTTTTTTTCCTCGATGTGTTCCACTCAGAGGGTTATTAAACTTAGTTGAAACATCAAGTAATTGAAAAAACACTAGTTTCCTCAGAAAATCATAATCAATTTAAACCGCTTATGAAAGTGATATCACTTCGTTTGAAATCCAGTACTGACTGGACTAGTCATGTATTAGAGTCATGTTTTAGAAACACTAAACACTAGAATTAAGAGAAAGATACAGAAAATACTTCGACTGGTGTAGTGATTGATATATGTTACCCGAGTAAAGTACGGAAAAATTACGAAAGTTCTTTTTAATACAATATGAATGGGTATATTTATTGAGAAAATACTTTTTAATATTGAAGAGTCAAGAAAGGTGATTACATATATTATTTAATTCCGGAATGTGAATTTACACCAATTTCAAAGTATTTATATTTATAAATGAGTTAACTATGTATTTTTATATTTACAAAATGCTAAAAATTTTAAGGAACTATTAAATGAACCGTTTTTAGATAAGTAGTCACACCAGGTTGCATTTATTGCATGCATACATTAATTTACTTCATTTCAAAAACGGACTTATGCCCTTTGCAAGGAAAATTCTTATGTAATAATTGACTATAAATTCACACATATGTATAAATATTTTGCCAAATAAAATTTGGTAATTATTTAGATGAGAAAACGATTGCAGGATCAAACTTTACTGTAAGTGGGAAACGTTTATAACATATATACATTCTGATTTTTATATATAACATGGGAGTTCTACTATTTCTCTTCAAACATCTCTTGAAGTAACAGAAATTCGTTGTTCTTACTAATTATGCACGAACAATTTTTCTCCTGACAATTAATGACTTTTTTATACACCGTTTGTTTACAATCCAGATTCACTTCTTTTAAAAACAAAGGATAATGAGATCCCTTGTAAATTTCATTTCAAAAATAACCTCCTTTTAAAAACCAGTTTAATGCATCCAACGCATAATGATACAAATGGAAATTTTAATTTTTAAAGAAAGCAAGTAGTTACTCCAGAGTTGTTCTTCATTAATCTAGGCAGAAACTTGTAATTTGAATTTTTATTCCATAGCTTTGTAATATATTTTATTACTATTTCTATTGTATTTTGTTTGCTACAAACCTTCCATGTCAACGCTGTTAAAAATTGTTTAAGCAATGTGAATGTGTTTTTTGGGGGTAAAGTGTTGGGATTTGAAATTATTTTATTCTTTTTGAAAACTAATTTGTTCAGTTGGGAACAAAATAGATGAAAGCTTAAATAGATGTGGCTTAAATGTTAAAAATTTTCGTAAAAATTGATAAAATATTTATATTTGTTTCAGACTTTTATTTTTAATTTTGATGATACTGTTTGTGTAGAAGTGTCTTATAAGAATTTCTGTAGATTACTGATTCTTTTTTATGATAGAATTCAAGTAGCTCTTGTAATTTATTTTTGAATATAAAATAAAGGCTCAATTTCATTTCCGAAATACTTTTTAGAACATATTGTTATATATATATATATATATATATATATATATATATATATATATATATATATATATATATATATATATATATATTATTTAACTTTAATATTTCCTTAAAAACCTCCTCTCTCCCATTTTAATTCCTTTAAATCTTTTTCCCAGCCTCTAAATAGTTTAATAAAAGGATTGTTTTCCACTTATCAATCTACCCAAAGCTTTCTACACTAAAAATGTAAACTTTCTCCGTATTCAACAAGTTTCCTAGCTGTCACCTTCAAATGGCTCCAAGTTTTTACTGAGCTTGCATTTAATTCTCTTATTAAGTTTTTTTTTTTTTTTTTTTTTTTTTTTTTTTTTTTTTTTTTTTTTTTTTTAACTGTGGGAAACTTCTTTCTGTCTTTGCTCATAGGTGCACCTCTGTTTGATCAGAGTAATCTGTGGCTTTTCTTTGTCTATCGTTCAGTAGAATACATGTAAGTTGTAGCAGCTCTAGAATAAAGTTTCAACGAGACTGTTGCCGTTCTCTTCAATGTTGGCCCGACTCCATTTTTATTACTGATAGATTTTTATTTTTTTCTTTGTCCAGCAGTTGATAAATAATAAATATTTATATATGGATATATATATATATATATATATATATATATATATATATATATATATATTTATATATATATATATATATATATATATATATATATATATATTTATATATAAATATATATATTATTTAGTTTTTTTAGATTAATTAACAATATTAACAATACCTTTAAATAAAAAGCATAAAATACATACACAAAATCAAAAACAAATTCCACTTAACTGCAAAAAAAAAAACTTTTGAATTTCTTAAATTGAAAAATGTTTTTATTGTTGCCAATTCACCCTTTACAAGCCAAGTCCATACTAATTAATGTGAAAGTGTGTGTCTTTTGTTTGAATAGAACTGCTAGGGTGAAAGGGTGTGTTAGCCCAGATGAGTAATTAAAAGTAGGGTCCATTCACAAGATTTCCAGGCCTACCATCCTGAGAAGTATCCATTGTGAATATGGAAGACATTGTTACCACGAACATACTTTACGTGCTTCAAACAACGTTATCAAATAAGGCAAGTTTTAGGTCAGCTTGAAGCCCCAACTTGAAACTCTGGTGAAATTCTTCATCACACGCAGCCTGTTTTGTAAAAATATCTGTTCATATAAAAAATTGAACACAATAAAAAACCTCAGTATATTCTCCAAAGCCTAAAACCTACAAGATTCATCAGGATGAGATTGCTCTGTGAGAAATTGTAAAAGATTGCAGATGAAAATCGGCTTTGAACAGTAGGTTTAAGCATTATGCTACCTCGAGATCCTGTAACAATATCGGAACTCTACAAATTAAAGAGTCACTAATAAAAATTAAATAAATGTTCTAAATAGTTAAACAAAGAATTAAATGTAACTAAAATGTTTAATCCAAAAAGTAATAATCATGTATTGTGTAAAAATAAGAATTATTCTTGATCAATCATTAAATTAATTTACACTACAAGGAGGATATATCATCAAAGCTTAAACTTCAAATGCAGTGTAAATATAACATTTATGTTTCATATTTTGTATTTCTCAAACTTTTTTTTGCAGAAACTGAGTAAACAATTTCAGCAATACGGCCTATTTACGCTTCCGTAAAGTAATCGGTATATATTTTGTCCTTTCTCCCGTGA